>CAJQUW010014885.1:0-160735 GCA_907163375.1 Prostheceraeus crozeri
GTGGTGATACAGATAGTTTTCTTCTTAGGTATTACCACTCAAAAAGATTTAAATTTCAATGAAGTAGGAAAATCTTTAGAAAGATATTTTGATACATCAAATTATCCTACTGATCACCCACTCTACTCCATCAAAAATAAGGCAAAACTTGGCTGCTTTAAAGATGAGACAGCAGGGAAGGAAATAGATGAAATGATTCTCCTCCGTCCAAAAATGTACAGTATGAAATTAAAGGATAGCGACGATAGTATTAAGCGTGCTAAAGGCATATCAAGATCATTGGTCTCCAACATGAAACATAAGAATTTCAGGAAAGCCTATAGAAATAAAAATATAACGTTTGTCAATATGACAATCTTAAAATCTAAGTCGCATGAGATCAAAACTCATACTTTTAGGAAACGGGCGCTTTCAGCATGGGAGGATAAGAGGTGCTGGCTAGAACACAACATATCTCTTCCACATGGACATCCTGACACAAACATACCACCACCCAAAAGAATTAAACTCACACTACCACATTCAGGAGACGTCTTAGCATAATCATCCTTAACTTAGTATTTTGATGTTGATTTCTGTAGATAAACATTGTTGTTTTATGTATCGCATGAGATTGTTTTTTCCTTGTGAATATGTGTCCACATCTGTACATTCCCCATGTGATGACTTTTCCACTGAAAGACATTTTTCCTATCCCTGTATATTTCCACCCTTCACGAAGTAAAAAGACTTTTTGTATATAGCAATGTTTATTGAAGTGCGCTCATGTATATATTTTCAGTGGATGTTGTATAAAGTCTATTGCTTCACATTCATGTACATATTTCAATAAATGTTGTATAAAGACTTCACTTTGTTTTCCGAAACACTAACGTTATGAGGGATTTAGTATCTTTCACGTGGATGCACTCTTGTAAACCATTGGTAATTTTGATAGCAATAGAGGGTATAGTTTGTTTGACGACGGGATGATAGAAAATAGATTCAAACATCTTCTCGACTATTCCATATGAAGCGTCTTTATCATGAATGAAATCACGTAAAATGTATTCTTTTTTCTCACCAACAGAAATAGGTAGAATCAAATCACTTTGAATGTAAAGGTGCTGTTCATGTTTATCAAGTGTCATTGGTGTTTCTATACCAATCGTATGCGCAGCAGCAAACACTGTTTGTAGCATTGAAAAACCAAAGAGTTTTTTCAAATTTTTACTCAATTGACATTGAATGTCATCACCCAGTTTCAGAACAACGCGTTGATTTTCAATTGAAAACGAAATGTGGTGTGTCTTTACATCATATTTACTTTTCATCACATGCTTCAACTTCTGTTGTATATAAGGATTTACTACATGAATGAAGCTTTCAACTGTATGATATAGACGCGGCATTATATTGATAGCAATTTTAGATTCTTCATAAGACTGGTAAATTTTCTTGATGCGATCGCCATAGATGTCCACCCACCATTCATCATTAACTGAATCAGCTTTAGTGTGATATTCATGAGAAGCATACACCACACCGCTTCCAATAATAGGTGTATAATGTCTTACAAAATGACGCAAGGTTGGAGAGAAATAAACTGTAAGTTTGTCATTATATTTCTGAATAACCAACTTATTTTTGTCCGCCATAATTTTTTCTCCATACTTCTTACCCACAGTCTCATTCCATCGTTTTACTAACTCAATAAGTGATAAAGGTTGAACACCACGCTTTTTCAAAATGATGCGTTCTTCGCATTCTACAACATCTTCATCAAATATTTTAAATCTATAATGAAATTTGTTGATTCGATTTGAATAAACTTTTTTAACATTTGCAGTAGCAATTGATGTTAGATGTAGTCCATGACCAAAACCAAGATGTGGATAGAATTCATTATCCAACCTCAGCGTAAGACCTTTAGTAAAAGAATGAAAGCGGAGGAACTGTCTCCCACTCCAATGATAGATAGTAAACTCATAAGCTTTCTGATTTTTATTCTTCATGATGGAAGTATTACCACTGTTGAATGCCTTAATAATTTTCTCATTCCCAAATGACTCATAAGAATCTGATTTTATCTGAATCCATTCATAGTTCCACTTTCCATCTGATGTTAAATTGTATGGGAACTGAAATGCATTATTCATCGTTATTCCATCATGGGTGCGAGGAGTCAATATCATTTCTTCCAAATCATTCACATTCTGAATATTGCTATCATAGCAAATACTAGAAACGCCAACCTCCCATTCACCTTCTAAATGCAGTGGCCGATTTAATTCTACTCGATAGTCTGATGGTTTATTTTTGGGAAATTTATTCATAGAAGCATTACTGGGCAAGTAGATTAGAAACGAGTCCTTATTTTCACTTTCCATATTATTCACATTGGAAAAATATATTAGCATACGTTTGCATTAACTCTTCATTCGGAAATGGAGTGTGATACTTGTTACAGCATCTTTATGAAAAGGAATCAACGCACCAGCATCGTCATAAATGGCAATATCAATTTGTGGGATGTAGTTTGATTTCAGCTTTGTATAATGCACTTTCTTGAAAGTATGCTCAGATAAAATACTGCAGCTTTTTGGCTGGTATGGTATCATTGCTAGCAATGGAGCTTCAACATCTCCCACACGTACATCTTCACCAATATTGGAATATATCTGAAAATAGTTAATACGACGCGATAGCGACATGTCTGCGCTAGCTTTGGTTACAGTACCACTTTTAAAGATATTTTGATCAAAACCCAAAATGTCCATTAGAGTTTTATCCATAATTAGTTCAATACCTTTTCCACTTATAGTGAGAGACAAAGTACCTTCTTTTTTCAGAAAATGAAATATGTTGCTCATTAATCACTTCATTTAAATAATCTACAACCAATTTAACCGAAGTAATAATGCGAGGCATCAACACTCTTGTTTCATGTAAGATACCACCTAAAGACTCTACACACTTTCTGTATAAAGATACGGACCATTCTGTATCAAATTGATTTGACCTTTCACATGCTAAATGTTGCATATCAGATTTTCCATGAACAGCTGCAGAACGATGTCGCAAGAACTGATGAAAATCTTTTGAACAAACTAATACTAGATCATCATCATTTAATTTGCTTATTGCAATATGATTAGATGATTTAATATAAGTCAATGTTGCCACTTGTTTGCCATCAACTCGAAGGAGATAATTAAATTTCTTCAATAATGTTTCAGGAGTCATGTTTGTCTTCCTTGGCTTAACCACAATCTTCTTCACCAACGTCTTCTCATTTCTTGGAATAAGATCTACATAATAAGCTTCCTCTCGATATATTAACTGTTTATGACCACTTATGTGGTAATTAACGTTAAAATTATCATAGCTTGTTAAGGCGCTAGCAAGGTAGCCTAAATCATTTCTTAAACTTGGACTTAAACCAACAATCCAATCTTTCTCAACTACATGATGTACATAGGTATAATCATCATTGTGCGGAGTAAATTGGACAATATGTTTACTCGCTTTATTCAAGAAATCATATATAAACTTTTTACATGATAAGAGATCTTTCTTTGGCCACTGTGGAATGTATACTCGGCACCCCTTTTCACATTGATAAGCAGCTGTACGCCTCATATTAATAGTCATCACCTCATGATCAAAAGTATAGACACAGTTGCTATAAACAAGTTGAGTGACACCCACTTCCCAATTTCCATTTAGCTGTTGTGCATGATCAATGGGAGTAGAAAAGAGTGCAGCTCGATTACTAGCAAATCTCTTTGTAGCCGCATTGCTAAGCAAAATATGATAAAACGACATTTTTATATTGCTGATCTGCGACTTTGCATAACATCATGAAGACTTGGATTTTGGACTCTCTACAATATATCAGAGTTGATCGTGATGGAAACGTACATTTCAAAAATTCTCATGGTCATACATCAAGAGGAATTACATTAACATGGCGACAATTTGTCAACCTCAATGATATCATGAGGGATTTGGAATATTTTGAAACATTAAGATTCATCTCCTTGGGTGATCAAGTTTGGCTTCAACATTACAGAAATGAAATTCAAATCTACCATTCTCATTCCGCAAACTGTTTCTCATTTCGCAAATACAATTGGGAGAAGTATAGAAGATACATACATCGCTCCATCATGACATTTATTCGTCGTGAGTTCATCGCCCTACTATGCAAATCTTAATCAGACATGACTACCACACATCATGAGTTGGAAATTAGATTCCCTACAACGTATTGAAACGGATCATGATCGAAACGTCTATTTCAAAGATTCAACTGGAAATGTGAGAAGAGAGTTTGTTTTATCTTATCGTCATTTTCAATCTCTACATCAAATCATGAAGGACTTGAAATACTTCTATATGAAAAGACATTCACGTATTGGAAATCGCATCTGGCTGCGCGTCAACAATCGGCGAATTCAACTCTATCATTCCCAACTTCATACTAACTTCACATTTCATCAAGGTAGTTGGGAGAAGTATAAAAGGAAGGTGCATCGCTCAATTTACTCATTCTTTCATCATGAAGCGCCATCGCTACACCATCGTCAACATTCTCCGTCGCTTCAGACTCTACACCAAAATCGATCTCACAACATTACACCAACAGCTTCCAAACAGCAAGTATTACCCGGGCCGTCCTCAAATGTTAGTGGTGAAGATGAACAATTCACGGAATCTTCAACTCTTCCCAAATGGAACTGTACAGATTCTCGGCGCCCTTTCTCATTCATCGGCGCAGTCAATGCGCTTAGAGCTACAAAGACTACTACGTCGGATATGGAAGAGGGAGAGGTGTGTGATGTCGAATCTGACTGTGGACAATATGGTGATCTCTACTCAATTGAGTGAAAGTGTATCATTTTTGAAGATTCGTACCAGCAGTTACAATTTGTGTTATGAACCCGAACTTTTTCCTGCAGCTCTCATTAGTTGTTGGTTACCTGTACATGTGGCAATCTTTCATAATAGTAAAGTGATCATTACTGGACTAAAATCTCATGTACAAGCAAATGTGATCCTAGACTATCTCATTGAGTATGTACGTACCCAGCGGATTGTAAAATAAAAAACAATTTTTTCCAACATGATGTTTTTATTTCAAATCATGATAGAACTTACAAATCATTTTTTCATTAGAGGATGGATTACATGAAAAGTTTTGAATAATAGATGCAAATCGAGATACATGTAAACGTTTTAAGATGAAGTACAGTACAAAAGCACCACACGTTGATGAAAGTGGATGTTGTAGTATGCGTTCATTTCGCTGATATTGACGCGTATGTTTTCTCAACCACTGCTGTGTTGGTATATTTGGAGGTTGAGCAAGAGAGTCAAATAGTTCACCACGTCGGTCTTCTCCAATAAAGATCGCTTTCCAATGCTCACCGCCTAAATTCTGAGAATGAGTGTTTAGCACAATAAAGATGGGATAGTGATTTACTGCAGGTGGTAAGGTATCGAGTGAATAGACATTATCGAAAGCTTTCAACGTCGCTTCGTCTGCATTACGCTGCACTTTAGTCTTAATATCGTCAGCAGTCAACCAACTCATTAACGATTATACTGAAGAATCACGTCACGATACTTTGTAATTTCAATATTTGAATCGAAGACTGCATAAATTAATACATTGATCGTCTCAGGTAGTGTTCTTTTGAACGTCAAATCCAAACGAATATTATGAGGCACGTTCGCTTGACGATAGGGTGCACTAATATCGCTGTCAGCAGTCAAATCAAATGCATAAATAGTATATCCACTCTTAAACTCTTTCATAGTCAGTCCGTTGGTATCATCCGTATTGTAAAAGCCAAAGACATCCATAAAATCAACATAACTGCGCATAAATTGATCCGCAGCAAAATCTGGTTTGTAGGGTGGACCAGGATGAGTCACACCATTTACACGTAAAGCAATTTCACTTAACTGATTGTGTTTAAAATTGAAAGGATTCTTCTTTATATTACCATTAAATGCATCATTTTCAACCATTGCCACCATGAGGAGCTTCGGTGCTTCCGATGGAAAGAGGCCAACTTTCATGAAACTCTTTTGATCTTTCGGAATTGTAAAGGTGAGAAGCTTTGTATGCTGAACGGGGTAAATGGCATTTTGGCGGTTAAGACCTTCAGCATGTCCTCTAATGACACTTGGATTCGGTACTACTCGACGAATGTAAAGTGCAATATCTTCCACATGAATTCTAAAATTGTCAACTTTAGCAAATGCATTCAGCGCAAATTCAGGCTTATTCAATGTCAGCTTGAGTCGCATGCTGGTATTACAGAGTAAAAACTTTGACTGTCTAAAGAAGTCTAAATTCAGCGGACCATATAGCTGACATACTCTACTATCTTTAATCATAGCAGATCGCTTTACAAAGCCACTGTTTGTTTCAACATCAAATTTTCCTGCTTCATCTCTGTACCATCCCATGGCTTCCATATGACTTTTTTGTGCTGCTGGATGAAACTGTGATACATGATTGAAATATGATTTATAGGGATAATCGCTTTGACCACCTTCCACCTGCTGCTCTCCAATCGTTAGAGAAACATCACGAAGTAATGTAGTCAATGGTAAATTGTTCAGTCCAACTTTATGTGCATCGTCAATAGCAGTTCCATCTGCTTGCTGAATTCTAAACCTCAAATCAAGCATCGCATAACTCAAATCTATGTAGTCATCACTACCACCAGGAATAACAAATTCAATGGGGCCAGCATTCTCAGCTGTTCGAGGATGATAATCTACAATACTTGAACTAAGAATATCTGTCTGTATGGCTTGTTGATCGAACAAACAAAAACCGGAAGTTTTACACTCCATGATTAGAAGTTATAGCAGCGTCGTCGTTTAGCGCCTGATGAATGATTAGAGCCTCTGCGACGTTTGCGTGAATGCCTTTTGACTGAAGATCGCACCTTACCAGCTCCGCGATGTTTCCTCCTTCCTTTATTCATTCGTTTAGGTGATTTCTTTCCTTGAGTAACACCAGCAATGGTCTGCTTCAATGTTTTTAAACCGCGTTCCTTCCCACGATTCAACAAACTGCTCTTAAAACTTCTACCTCTGGAAAGATCACTAGCAACATCACCAGCAAAGCCAACGGCATTACTTAAAACATTTCGTTTTAAAGATCTACCGACATTGGATATGAGAGGTGCTACAACAGATTTCAGTGCACCAAGTATGCTACCTCCACGTTGGCGGCGAGCACCGATGTAAATTTGTCCTCCACCATTTACATAGGAGGGTCGTGAATAAAATGAGGCAGTTGGATTCATAGCTCAAACCCTAAACATTGTTAGTTACAACTTTGCATGAATCACTGTCGATCACTTAGATGAAAGATGTCGGCACGACGCATCCAAGAGTTCATACTTGAAGGATAACCAGTCCATTTAACAAGACACCATTCTTCACCTTGCCGTTTTTTACATCGAATGATTTTCTCTACCAAATATGTTTCACTTTCAGTGACTACCTCAATCTCATCGCGGTAAAAGCTACCCTCAATTTCTTCATTATCGTAATCTTTCAACTTGTAGGTGGTCGGAGAGTCTTTTTGATTAATCCTTGATACTATAAATACCTCCTCTGTCCAATTCGGGAGGTACCCTTTAGCAAAAACACTTTTCACTTTTGAGATACGAACTTTATCACCAATTTTCACATCACTTTTCACATGAGTGCGTTTACGTTGGAATGATTCGCGCACTTTATCTACATTGTCAGCATTTACATCTACTGGTCTGAGTCCAATAGAACGATGGATAGAGTGATTGTAGGCATGGAGTGTATCTTGTAGAACCTTTGTCCAATTTTGTGTCAAGTTGGCAGTAAAATGTCGCCACAAGCGATTTTTTAATGTGCGATTAAAACGTTCAACGAGTGCAGCTTTATAAGCGCTCTTTACACTAAACAACTCAATGTCATGCCTCTCAAATAATCTTGTCACATGCTGATTTTCAAACTCTTTTCCTTGATCACTCTGAATTCTTTTTGGAATCCGACCTTCTCGAAAAATTGTTTGGAATGCTTTTGCTACTCCTTTCCCTTCTTTAGTTTTTAAAGGTTGAGCCCACGCATAACGCGAGAAAATATCAATGACGGTTAAAATAAAATTATTGCCCGAGTTATGTTTTGAAATGGAGGCAACATCACACAAATCTGCTTGCCACTGTTCATCGATGTCATGAACAATATAATGGCGGGTGCGGTACTTCTTTTTCGCTTGTTTGTGGAGTGTATAGGTAGCCTGACCCTTTAACCATCGTTTCACTTGTGATTGTGGAAGACCACTCGCTTTTGATAATTTCTTGATAGATGCAAATCCTGCCGGATGTTTTACATCATAATAGATTGACTTCAAACGTTCAGTCGATGACGACTGACTCTTTTTCCTCCTTCTCATCTTTTTGTTTTCTTGCCTTTCTACATTTACAACAACTGCAGCATTTAGCTTTAGCGGTTTTGCGATCGTGTTCACATTGCTTAGGGGTTTCATTATGAGAGCTGGCGCAGCAAGTGCAAGTGACAACGACATTCACCTCTGGCGGCTCATTACATGGCAAGCAACACATCTGCTTCATATTAATAGTCTGAGAACATGTATTTCCTAGGAGGAGCTGTTTTACGTTTTCCTTTTACCAGTTTTAGTGGCGATGTAGATCTACGTCGAGTTCTTCCTCTTGTTTGCTTAGTGAGTGTGGGAGGGGATGTAGCAGGTGACGTCTTAAACCAATTTGTTGGCATTTTCATCGCATGAAGCATTGGAGTAGTAGCCACTGTTGAATCAAGTTCTTTCAATGTCTCATTATTTAAAGCAAATTTTGGCACATTATGCTTTTTCAATAGTTTAAGAAAGTATGACCAACCAGGTGGAACATAGCCCTGACGGCGCTTTCTACGTGTCGCATACTGAATCAAGTCTTCATAACGTGAAGCATCAATCACTTTATTTTCATCTGTAATGATTTCTCCTCTATCATTTACATTGAGATGGGGTTCAATACTGTTGAAAAGAGATATGGCATGTGCGCGAGATGCTAAAGGTGTAGCAGTCGATACAGAGTCACGCATCTTATTCTTCAAGTTTTTCAATTGCTCAACAGTTTCCGATTGTAATAATACAGCACGATGTGGATCTTTGATGTGAACATTTTGCTGATAATCTATTTCTTTCCTATACATTTGATTTGCAAGAGGTTGCTTTACTTGCTGCATGGCAGTCAATTGTACATATTCATCCTGAGGAATAACAATCATGCGAGAATAAGAACTCATAGTTTGTAGATAATCATGGGAGTTTTCAAAATATCACTTCGAAATCTAAATTCTTCCGGACACTCTTGCGTAAAGTCAATGAATAAGTAACCGTATGGTTTTTCAGTAGCTGCTTGAAAAATTTCAATTAAGGCTTTTGATCCTCTGGGTGCAACTTGTCGCGCTAAAATTTCAAATTGACTTTTATCTCGCGGATTCTTGAAAATAGCATAATAGTGTGTATTCAGGTTTCGTGTACGAGCTTCTTTTCCATCAGGAAACAAATTTTGTGTGATATAGATGATAAAGCACCTTTTATGGTGTGCTGCGCGAGTGAACATATCTGTAACATCTTTTGAATTCTTACTTTCTTTTAATAAATCATCCAATACAACAACATCATTAGACTGAAGTTTATCCACTGGAATAATTCCTTCATATCGAATAAAGTTGCGACTTTGCAATTCCTGAAACAGCGACGGTTGATAAATACCATAACACCAAATCACTCGATTGATAGGTTCCCTAAACAACTCCCTTCTTTTATCCAATAAATTCAGCGTGAAAACAGTTTTACCTGCATGAGATGGACCTGATACAGTCAGAACTTTATCACATTGAAGTCTGAAATCCATTTTATTACTTTGAGATTCAACATTTGCATAATTAACGCTTAGAGCCAAAGATATTACCCAATAGGTTGCCCACGGCAGGAGCTATCATTGGAAGTATTGCTGAAAGGAAACCGCCCTTTTGTGTTAGAGTTTTCCTCTTTCTTTGAAGGGCGACTTTAGGATTGGAGATGAAACGCAATTTCGTAGCATATCGCTTAAGTAACTTTCGTTGTTTTGGCGCTAATTTCTTCGTCCTCAACTTCCTCACATGAGAAATAATTTCACAAATGAATTTATCGTTAGCATGTCGTATAGCATTGTATCGCTGATTTGCTTTCATTCGTCGGAGAGCTTGAATGGCTGAAGAAAACTTTTGACTTTTACGTTTCGTCATTTTACGTTTCGCCATTTTCCGTGTTAGTCTTTGCTAAAACCTATCTTTACCACATTTGCATAGGTACTAACTATTGCGACATAAGTGACACTCGAAATGAGCAATATCACAGTGGTTACATTGGCAAAGTTGAATGCAATTACGTATGAAACAGCGTTGACAAAAAGCATGCTTACATCTCTTGAAGATGCGCTTTTCATTTCCATCCTTTCGCTTACATACATCGCAACACATAGTTTCACCGTTACCGATGTCTATAGCAAGTCTTTTTGAAGATATGAATTTGCTAGCCTTTTCTAAATAATAGACGCATGTACAGAAGGAATATACTTCGAGAGTGAGCAGACATAGCTCGAAAACCAGTTGTGCTACAATCAAGTACCACTGCATTTTCAATTTTTCTTTATGGAAAGTTGAATGTGAATATCTGAAATCGCTTCAATCACTAGACTGCTACCATGATGGTTAAATGCGTTAAGACGTTCAGCAATTTTTATCATATGTCTTTTAAAAAATTCTTGGGGGTGATCTACCACTTCCATTGTGTAAGAAGCAAAATGGAAAGAGCGACTTTCCACCTCTTCCTTTCCAAAATGACTAAACTTAATTTTCGCAACTAATCGCGCCATGATAATGCTATCAGAGAATGTATTCATTAATTCTAGAAATAGAGTGCTAGCATCATCGACCACTGCTTCGATGTCGGTCTCATCTTTATGAAATTTTATCACATAATCTTGAACAGCTCCTTTTAAACTTTGCCTATGAAAACGTAATGTTCCGCAGTCGTTTGAGAAAGACATGATCACCCTTTATCTAACCCATCCATTGCATGAAAACAACAACTCTTCTCATAGTAACATTTATTGAATAACGGTAACAAGCATGCATTATAAATCAATGGTTTGAAAGAGATAAAATAGATACAGCTGATAACTATCATACAGCGAGCAATGATAACCATACAGGACTTTGGCAGTGTTGAGGTAAGGAGGAAAGAAGCATTGGTTATGAACGTAGCTACTACAACGAACAGACAAAATAGGAACACACAAATCCTTAAAACGTTTCGTGACTTCATGATAATGTTGATTCACTCTACTATCCCAAGGCGGGAGCAAAATATCATCAATGATTAGATTGGAAATACTTTCCTCTCCTTACCAGGATTATTACAAAAGATGCGTATAACATTGAAAGCAGCTAACCATCGTTTAAAGTCAATAAGAAGAGCACTTTCACAAGAAAAGCCATAGTCTTGCAAATATTTCAGATTAAGTACATGAATGTGTTTTCTCGCCCATTGATCAACATTGGGATCGCAGTTGGCATGTTGATGATAGACACTAACAATCTGATATGTCCAATTGTTCATAGCAATAGCACTGAGCTCCTGTACAGGTTCACCCTCACAATCCATAAAAATGATGATAGAAGCCTAAAACGGAAATTTACACATCTAAGGAAACGTTCTATAACATATTACAAAATGAAGAATTACATCGATGCTTTTCACGACAAAATACACAAATGATATGATGGCAACGAAGAAGTAAAATGTATCTAATAAGACCACGTCTACGACACTCAAAGCACATAAGCGAATTGTCATAGGGTAGAGTTAGGAAAGGACTAGTAATTCTCCTTCTTTGATTTGCGTTTTGATGTAGCATTCTTCTCCGACTTGCGCTTCGTACCACTGCTGTTAAGGATTTGATCAATTATGTCGTCCACGTTGGGTGGTTTTGGAATATATAGGATGGATTCCATATGCATGGAGAGAGAGGCTATTTTATTATCCTTGTGTCGACCATAGTATAGCCCATTCACTTTGAAAAGGATATCCCAAGTACCTTCTCCGAGCTCATCACATCTGATGGGTATTGAATGATCTCCATCCTTCTTATAGTAAGTACACCAATGTGATACCGGTAGGCAAATGTGATTACCATCCCAAATCTTTCTATAGGGAGTATCCTTGTCATCTCCCGCCTTCCACTCTTGAGCAAGAGGAGTAGGAATGTCCATATTTAATGTCACGTACTCCTCAATAATATCAAGTTGGTGGCGAATGTACGGACTCACGGGGATCAGTATGTAGTCCCCATACTGATTGTGCATTATCTTGACATCCGTGGAAGGGAGCATTCCCGTTTGGAGTACTACGCTATGATCATCATAACGCAAGGCTTGTTTAAATTTACGCTGTAGCGGTGTAGGATTATGTACCTTGGATGTTTCTTCCACTGGCCTCAGTTGTAGATGATCTGACCGTAGCGAACCTTGTAACGTTTGACCGCCATTTTGTCCTACTAGTGCAGCAGATGGAGTAGATGCCTGAAAATGAAAAAAGATTGTATTAAGTTTACGTTCAAGGGAGGAGAAGGAGGGAAGTAGCGACTTACCATTTTAGTTGGATAATAGAACAGGGAACTAGAGAGAGAGAGAGAAAATGTGCGTCCGTCACTCGTGTGATTCAACGATGGAATGATTCTCACTGTGGAAGGCTCGCTATTTATAAAGAAATGCTTGATTCTCATTGGATGATGATCCTCATTGGACAATAACATCAAGCTGATTCCAAATCTGGCCTCCGTTTACCCATCCGAGCCTTCGTTTTGGTGCTACAGCCCAAAACGTCCCAAATTCTAACTCTGTCGTTTTTCGCCAATGTCCCAAAATCTTAAATGGCGTCTCACATCTAAACGAAGACAGATAGGAACAAGCAAGCCGATTCTTTCACTGAATTTGTCTCACTCTTAGCTTTCAAACGAGCTATCGCACGACAAAATCCGTCCACTGGAAGCCAAAATCGAAGCAAGCTGTCCAGAGGGGTGGGGACGTCAGTGAAATTTCAAAATTTGATGAAAAATGTTTTGGTGACGGTCCCAGGTCGAAATTCCACACTTTGGAAAATTTTCAAATTTTTACCCATACAAAGTCACTCTGACACTTAGGATTTTTTCAGGTGAGCGAGCTTCGACCTAAAATCTTGTAACCGCTCTAACTTTTGAACGAAGACAGATAGGAACAAGCCGATTCTTTCACTGAATTTGTCTCACTCTTAGCTTTCAAACGAGCTATCGCACGACAAAATCCGTCCACTGGAAGCCAAAATCGAAGCAAGCTGTCCAGAGGGGGGGGGGACGTCAGCGAACAGTTTGTGAACCCACCTGGTCGGCACACCACGACAGACTACAACCTCTGTCGTTCCAGAGGGGGGGGGACTCAGACCCGAAGCACCACGGCGGCCGACCACGACACTCTGCCGTTCCAGAGGGGGGGGCGCGCCGGTCGAGTGTTCGCCGTTTTCTTACTACTGCTGTGATTGTCCAAACGAAAAAAATCAGGAAACCAATTTTTGAAGGGGGTCCAGTATAAAAACTAACAGTCATTGCTACATTAACAGTAGGACCATTAGTTTTGCGACATTCATACACGTATATTGCCTGGCATTACGGAAATGAAGTGGTATAAGAATAGGGATGCGTTTGAGAATTAAAAAAACGGATATGTTACTGTCAAAGACGATTAAGCAATATATTAAGTCCCACCCAACCCCCCCCCCCACTTACCCCCTATAATTTTTTTTGCAGAATCTACCTTGTCTCAAAGATGATCAAAATCAATCCGAAAAACCAGGATTTCCTGATAAATCAGGAAAAATCAAATCCCTGACTCATGCCTTGGATCCGATGAGCTACGAAGCTTTCTCAAAGGGAGTATCTGTTTTGGCATAAACTCCAAGACCAGGACAGGGCGCTTTATCCATCCGGTGGAAATGATTCCTATCTAACAAGCAGTACAAGTTGAAGGTGAAACATTTAAATGGTCAATTAGAAATGTCCGAGTTACTTACGTGCTCAGGGTTGTACTGATTTCTTTGAAGTCCAATTTCCCTTGAAATAGCGATTTTTCCTCCATCAAAAGTTTCTGTAATCTTCGTAAAAGTAACACCAGCATCTTGACTAAAAATAGAAATCAACATAGGAATGCATAAATGAGATTTTTCTCGTGATGGTTGAGGAAATGCATGCAACAATTAATGATAGTAATATGAATTTTATATAATGTGTTGTGTAAGAATAAGGTATGAATAAAAGGAAAACCCCATCTATCTTGGTACTCTGAGTTTCAGGTGTAAGCACAATCATCAACCGACTGATCTCCGAACATGGAAAAATCCCACAGTAATATCGGTACATCCTTAACATCAATCCCTAAACATCACAAATGAAAAAAATGAAGGGAAGCAAGATAGAAAGCCGTCAAGAGGCAATTTTGAAGTAAATGTCTATCTTGTGTCCGCACGTGGAAACCAATTCAATTATGCTGTTAAGAAGACTTCAAACCCCTGCTTTTCGAAATTGATTTTTTTAATAGTACAAATCACACTTTCAATTTGGACATGAGCATGTTAGTCACAGATTCCTACCCCCTACCCCTACCATTTTTCATGTCTTTGGACTGATCTCGAAACCCAATAAAATCCATTCCAAGTTTCCAGCGGAAGAATCTCATACATGCTTCGCTGGTAGGCTACGTTTACCGAATGGATAAAAACGTCAGAGAAAACTTTGTCCAAGAAGAGATGGCATGACAACATCAAGGATATGCGAAACATCAATTTTCATAACATCAACCCACGAGACTGTGCAGCTTTCAGAAATGCCAGCAATGTGGACCAGCATTCGACGGCGTCCAACCATCGGAACTCGGTGAAAAGACGTTAAACGAGTCAGAGAATAAATATGTTATTCCATGTTTCTTGATGAAATTAGTGTACTAAGACACAAGTTGAGTCACAGATATTCCAAATAAATTTAGGATAACTTAGCATCACTGTCTTGCCATTCGGCCTCATCTCCATATAATTGATAGTCTGCCTATGCTGGATTAAAGAATAATCATTCCTTCCTCCATACGCTCCGAAGTTCTCCAATCACTCCATGCCGCATATCAAGGCGTCACTGCGATGAATGCACGCGTGGAAGGTGGAAGGATTTCTCAACAAATTCACGCAACTCGTGATAATTGTTATGACTGCAACAGAGTCGCTCCCTCCCAGGCCCGTTTGCCGCCTAAAGAACCCGTTATACTCGTACCGACCAATCCTTTCGAAGCCATCGCCTGCGACTTCTGTTTCCATAAAGGATTCTTTTACTTGGTGACAGCTGATCGCCTCTCCTCTTGGACCGAGGTCTTCCAAATTCGGAAGGGTAGCTCTACCATTGGATCCGACAGACTATGCAAGACCATGCGAAGGCTTTTTGCCACGTTTGGCGTACCGGCGGAGGTTTTCAGTGACAGTGGACCGGAATTTGTTGGTCACTCAACGAAAGCTTTCTTTAAACGTTGTAATCATCATCGCATCTCGTCAGTGTATCATCCATCCTCTAATGGCAGAGCAGAAGTCGCTGCTAAAACAGTCAAGCGAATGTTGATGTACAACATATCATCTAATGGCAATCTGGATAACGACAACATGGTCAGAACCCTTTTCATGCTTCGTAATACGCCTGATACCGGCTGCCACTTGTCGTCCGCTGAAATATTATTCGGACGTCGCTTGTGAGATCCTCTTCCCTTCATTTCTAAGAATATCCCAGCCTTCCATAACCCGCAAATTGCAAATCAATGGAAGACTGCGTGGGAGCTCAAAGAACGATCCCTCACAAGAAGGTACGTCAAATCATCCGAGTATCTTGGTGAGCACGCTCAACCTTTGGAGTCGTTGTCTGTTGGTGATAAAGTACTTATCCAAACCAAACGGGACAATTTCCGAAGCGATGGGACCGCAACGGCGTGGTGATGGAAAGCAAAGACAATGATCAATACCTCAAAGGTTACCAGTTCTGGTCGATTGACCCTGCGGAACCGTCAATTTCTTCGGAAATACAAGTCGCATGATCTAATCTCAGACACCTATCATTCCCCAACTACTCGGCCGTTAGGAGCCAACGTCTCCCAACTCAGACGCCAGCAACCATCGATCTACAGTAGAAAAATCCGGTGTCAGTCAAAGGACATCCAACTTGAAAGGAGAATCCTCTGCTAGATCTGAGACGCAACCAATTATGCTTAATAAGACACATTCGCATACTCTCTATGAACCAAGCATACCCGATTACCCGTGTCTTTACCTCATTCACGTGAATTTTCTGTTCAGTCTTTGCGACGATCCTCTCGTCAGCGTCAACAAAGGTGCTTTTATGATGCTCTTACAGGACAATATGTCTCGCGTGCTGCTTAACTTAGGCTGCATGTAATGCACTTTTGTAGTTCTCTGTATATTTTGATTGCACCGAGCTTTGTCTTGTTGCAATCTGGCGGGAGATGCAGAAATATTAAAATACATGTGTGCATGTACATGTCATCAGCATGTTGTATTTCAATGCATGCTTGATTATGTTGTGTCTCACTCTATGCATGGCTATGCTGTATGGCCACAAATTGTCCAAATGTTTCCCCTTCCTTCCACTCTTCTTGCGATCACTTGTCTGTTGAATTCTCTATCCTGTCGCCGAGCACTCTTAGTCCTCCGAATTCCACTCGTCGTTTTTACGACTATAATAAGGCAGACTTCAATGGCATGTCCACGTACCTTAGCAGCATTAACTGGTCACCTATCATGAATGGTTCTGTAGATGTTAAAACTGCGGGGGATCTCTTTATCTTAACTATACATAGCTGTATTGTACATAATGTCCCTGTAATTACCGAAAAAAAGTATCGTTCAAGAGCTCCGAAAATTCTACGAAAACTCCTTCCTAACAAGAAGAAATATTATAAGAAAAATTCCGCAAAATATAAAGAAGTTGCACTAGAATATGATCACGCAGTAGAACAAATAGCGATGTCTAGAGAGGAAAAGCTAACTCAGAGTGGAGATATTCGCAAATTTTATGCCTATGCTAAGCGCCGAACGAAAAGTAGTCGCGCAATTCCACCCATCTGCAATGAAAATGACAGTATGATTTTTGACACCCTCGATAAAGCTAACTTATTAAATGCTTACTTTGCATCCGTTTTTACATCAGACGATGGTGCCTTACCTCCCTTCCTTGAACGAGTGAATCCTGGAATATCTCTGGATTTCATTCATTTTACACCGGAACTTGTTGAAAGAGCTCTAGAACGGTTGCCGCCTAAACTATCACAAACTCCTGATGATATCCCTCTACTTATTCTTCGACGTCTTGCTAGTACTCTCGCATTCCCATTAAGTTGCATTTTTGAACTATCCTTGTCGAACGGCAAATTACCATCTTGGAATAAAGCTCTAGTCTGTCCAGTCTTTAAGAACAAAGGATCCTCCTCTTCCCCCAATAGCTATCGTCCGATCTCACGTACCTCTGGCTGTTGTAAGGTCATGGAAAGGGTAATTTCTGATCAAATATATTCCTATACAATGAACAACAAGCTTTTATCCATAGAACAGCACGGTTTGCTTCCCCGACGTTCAACAGCTACGCACATGCTCAGTTCGATATTCGAAATGTATTCTGCATTAAGTCTCCATAATCGCTTCGATTGCGTGTACATGGATTTCTCTAAGGGCTTCGACACAGTATCAATACCTAAGCTTCTCCATAAACGCTAAAGCTATGGTTTCAATGGTCAATTGCTCCAATGGATTAATAATTATCTATGTAATCGAACTCAGAGAGTCCTAATCAACACCATCACTTCGGACGAGGTAGCTGTTACAAGTGGCGTGCCCCAAGGCTATGTTCTTGGATCTGCATTGTTCCTGTTCTTTATGTCAATGACGTGCTTGACTGCCTAGTTGGATCGACTTCAGCCCGCCTTTATGCTGATGACTTGAAATTTATGTCAACCAGAAGTTATAGCTCATCTTCACAAGTATCTTCAGACCTACAAAAAACTCTTCTAAAATTTGATAATTGGTGCAAATCGTGGCAACTGAAGATTTCTATGTAAAAAAGCTTGCTGTTTACTGCTGGAGATCGATATGCTCCTTCCGTCAACTATTATCTTGACAGCGTGTCCCTGAAAAATTCAGTCACTGTGAAAGACGTAAGCTTTTTTGATCTCATCAGATCTCAGATTTACTGATCACTGTGCGCGCATCAGCTCAACCGCATATGCCAGAGCATACTGTATCCTAAAATCTTTCGTTTGCCACAACTCCCGTATCCTAATGAAAGACTTTGTCTTTGTCAGCCCTCTCTTGGAATATGGAAGTGTAATCTTTTCACCGTACCTCAAACGTGACATTTTCCGTATTGAGCGTGTTCAATTCTTCACCTACATCGTTTGTAAACGCCCTGGTATTAAGTATGACAGCTATTCTCATACATTACAATTATCAAAATTAAAATCACTAGAATATAGGCGCATTTTGTTGGACTTGTACTTCTTGTATAAACTGTACTATAATCATTTCGATTTGCCGCTCAACTCTTTCTTTACCACCTACCTTTCATCTCAAATTACTCGAGGTCAATCACGTAACAGTTGTCAGATTGTGCCAGTCTTAAAAGTTAATTCGAACTATCTCAGTGGATTGTTTTTCTTTCGCGTCATCAAAATATGAAATTCATGGAACGATTCAATAGTGAAAGCTTCATGATGTTCAAGAGCGGACTCAAATCAGTTGATCTAAGTGAATTTTGCTCATACTGTGACTGCTAATATGTGATTTCGTATTAAATTATTTGACAAGTGTTTTTTATACCTGATGGTAAATTTTTATTTAGATACATTCTCATATTCCATATTGAATATGATTCTCAACATAATGAAGATCAAAAAGAGTCTCAATCTCATTGATCCGAATGAATTTGTATACATTGTGACCATGATCATTAAAGTGTAAATTTTGTATAGATGATTTTGTTACATTCATTTCTATATTAGATGTTAAGCATTTACGTTCTTTTGCCAGTGCATCCAGTGAACTCTTATCATGTCGTGATCATCACTCTTTAAATTTTTAAATATAGGACCTATAGATCTCACGTATTTTGTATATGGTATATGATGTATATCATGATGACTCTGAAAATTTGCACAGATGTAGGTCTCATGTAATTTGTTTATGATGGTATATGATGTACATGTATATCAGGATCACTCAGTAAATTTGTAAATATATGTCTCATGTATTTTTCATTGATGTTACACTTTGCGCATGCATATGTTACACGCGTTATCAACGCGTGTAACATGTAAGTGCCCTTGCGGACATCGCTT
Organism: Prostheceraeus crozeri; assembly: GCA_907163375.1. Lineage (NCBI taxonomy): Eukaryota > Metazoa > Platyhelminthes > Polycladida > Euryleptidae > Prostheceraeus > Prostheceraeus crozeri. The sequence continues at coordinate 19,522 of CAJQUW010014885.1, forward strand.
TGCGTTTTCTGTATATTTCAGAATAAACAATTATGACTTATGACTTGTATCATCGTATGATTGATTATCGCGTCTCTTGCAGGCATACAACGTTCTTTGAATAGAAAATCTCATCCCAAAGAAAGACTTTTTGTATAATTATCTCCTATAGATTATAGCCTTATACGGAAGGGTGTTCATGGCAAGGATGAGAAAAAATGCAGCCCTACCATTTAGTAACGGCTTGTAATAAAATAGTTGAGCTAAAAGTATTTGCACAGCAAAATGAATACTTTTAGCTCAACTATTTTATTACAAGCCGTTACAAATGGGAGTTCCGCAATTTTTTCTCATCCTTACATATTTTCTCCGGCAACTTCAAATCAAGGACTTAACTGCTTCAAGAAACATATAATGCGAAACCCGGTGTCATAGCCTCCTCTTTTGTGAAGTGTTTGTAATTCCATATTGTTCTCTCCTTTAAAAATGCGATGGTCCGGTTGCGACCATTCCTGTTACCAAGAGAGTTTCCCCATTTGTCACATAAATAAATAAAATTCGTGTTGGAGGCTGCTACCACAACTCAACTGTTATTTGGATTTCATGAAAAAGTGTTGATGTTTTCGCAAGGATGAGTTTAATCTGATCGTATGTTGATGTATGATACGTCGCAATCAAAGGGATAGTTTGTATATTTGACAACCTCTTTTTGCTAGATAATCAGTTCTCATCCAAACGCTGGTATTTATTGATTTGATATTGTACCACAGTTCGAGGATAACCCTCAGGACTACGGCTTGGCAGAGATCCTGCAAATTTACTCTCGCTCGTAGCAGATCAGACCAGATACGTCTTATTCGCAAAGTCTGGGAACACGCTATTGGATTTTTATGTTCAGCGGGTGATATGATTCATAATGCAAAAATTGTCGATTATCGATCTGTTTGATATACAAATCCGTGTTAATGGAAAAGCCGCTTTTATAGCTCAATAATGTCAAGTGTCAATAGTGCTTATAGTGTCAAGAAAAGTCTCAATCTATCTCTCTAAAAGTTCAATCACATTTCTCGAAAGTAAATTTCATTGAATAAAAATTACTGGCAAGTCTTTCAAATTCGAGAAGTGATTCTGGAATGGTCTAGATCCACTTCCCGAATTTGAAAAATAATTTTTATCCTGTGTCGTCGAACGATCCGCCTTTTGAGCGGTTTAAACACAATCCCAAAGAAAGAAATACTAAATATCGACATCTTGAAAATATTAAAAAATTAATGATGAATATCTTATAGAATGAATATTAGAATTATAGATATCTTTATCGCACGAAGCACTCCATGCATCGATCAGCACTTTCTAATCACACAGCACATGATGCATATTTCATAGTCTGATGAAACTGCTTTTGACGATGATAATAATAGCTACATCACAAGTAGCAATTTTATTTTAAATAATTGATGTACGTGTGGTTCACCTACAAGTATGAACTGTGCGTACCTACGTTTATCAAGCCCACATCTAATTTTTATCAACTGTTTTCTTAAGCTATAAAGTATTTGATATCTACAGTAAGTACAATTTGATACAATCACGTTATGGTTAGCTTACAAAACGTCACACATTCCTTGTGACTCATTTCTTTACAGTACAGAGAATTTTCCCAACAAAAATTTACGGAGATGATGAGATGCATAATGCACATACCGTCGCATTGCACGATGCTACAGGTCTGCGAGAAATCCGTTAAACCAGCAGGAACGCTGTCGTCATGCGCCAGCAAAGATGCGCGCTTGATAAATTACTTTTGAGGCAAAATCAAGACGAACTCAAAAAAGAGAGAAGAATGGTACGAAAGAAAACATGATGCGACAACTTTATCAACTTTGTCAAATACTTTATTAATCCCCATCTCTTATGAGCTGAAGATCCCACCCGGGGTTTGGGTCAAAGATCGGCAATGATAAAATGATATCATTTTATTTTTGAAAAATGATATGAGAAGATATCATCAAAAAATTTTGTTTCATTATATTTTCTAATCATGGATTCTTCGCATTTTGTATTGAAACAAATTTAGTCTGTTTCGTTTGTTCTACCCATGTCCTTCCGTACTGGTTGATTCATTTAGCGAAAAGCAACCGGCTATTGGCTGTCAGTCTGTCTATCACACAGATTGTCAAACAACTCATTAATAACATTGTCTTGATGTTTTTGAAGTCTTGACTGCACTCTAAATATTTCTAGTATTTTTTTCGTACTTTAGATACTGTTGGCCCAACCAACTGCATATTTTAGGCGTATTTGTAATTCGAGTGCATAAAGCTTGAATCAAAAACTTGCAATGTCTGATGTGTAGGCCATAGGCCCTATCTTCGTATTGATATACAAGATTTGATATGCAGATAAGAGCTTTGTATGGCTAGACTGCTTTCTTCGGTCTTCCATTATTTGGAATATTTCGATGCTGCATCCAATCTAATTTTAATTTCATTGCTAAGAGCAGTAAAAGTAGCATGATAGCAGTGTAAATCGAAAAATTCGTATGACTAGATCTATTTACGGTGTAGGCCTACATATATTTCACTAAGAAATGGTATATTTTCATTATAAAAAATAAAATGATATCATTGCCGATCATAGGTCTGGGTAGTGTTGACACGTTCAGATTTGATCTGAGAAAGTGGATTTGATTGGAAGGTTTAGATACATTCCAATGATTTATACCCTCCAGTTCGACTTCTTTTGGCATTCTCTGGACCAGATTGAAAGAATATGAGAAAATGATTGAAGTAATATTAATCAAATTCATTTATTTCATCATTCAACCAACGTTGAATGAGGGTGATCATAGAAGAAAATTAAGCAATTGATAAGAATTTAGCAAACATTTGGTTTCACTGATGTGCCCCTGTCGACATGCCTCAGAACCAAGAATTCATGGAGAGAATGCCAAAATAATTACAGTCATGTTTCATCATACAGCACAGGGACAGTTTTTTTTATTCATTGTACCAGCGATTAAATCATTCACTTGAATAAAAAGATTTCGCTAATCGTAATTCTAACTATTTTCCGCTACAAGTTTTAAAACAATTGACCTACCTGAATTAGCTCGTGCATAGGGCAACAAGCATGGTAACACATATTTTTTTAAAAAAAGTTCTTCATAGCAATGAGATGAGTAAATAATGTTTTAATGACATAAAAAAGGCAATATTTTAAATGTTAAATGCAAAACCATCTGCACAGACAAACATGTCGGTGCACATTCATTCTAATGAATAAGAAATAAGTTTAACAAAATACATCCAATATCAGACGATTATAAAACATAAAAACTCCATAATTCAAGAACACCAGGAGGTCTCTTACAACTGCAAAATGTATTGTAAAGGAACACGTCTGAACCAAATGCGCGCAAGCTTACAATTTTTTTATATGATAGTACTTAAACTAGTAAAATAATATAATAATGGTCAAATAGTTACAAGTATAAAATATAACTGTTGCTTCATTCTTGAAGCCGTTGTAAGTCATTATTTTCAGGAAGGGTCAACATTAGCTACATCACGTGCAAGCTTGCGATACCAAAAACTTACATATTGGCGGCAATTACGCGTGTACATAGCTCTCAGGAAAAATATACTCTTCTTTCAAAAAGATGGCATTTACTTGCTACAGCACTAACGAGTGACAAATTTTATTAGACTGCAAATGACAATCATTTAACAAATGTAACTAATCAATTAAGTCCGGGATCCAAATTATAGAGAAGGTTTTCATCATGCAATAATTATTCAGTGTTGAGTCCTTTATGATCATATTGATGAAGGAGGCTTCACTTGAAATGGTAGATTTGTGTTTGAGAAACGTAAAAATGAAAATGAATATTCCGTGTTTATACTCGGAAACACATTCGGCAAAACGCCGCTCTTCCACGTGGCCGAGTTCCATTTATCCCACTTTCTTTCTTTCATGCTGTGTGCTTAGCAAGAATGCGGAGTATACCTATTTTGATGAACCGACCTAGAATTGAACACATGCCCCGGACGAAGAGCGAACACTGCCACAAGGACACCGATGCGCGGTTCGTTTGATGTCTTGAAATTAGGGCTATGCGCACCGGCGCACCGAAATGTGAGAATTTTTACCCAATTGATGTCTTACTGTACAGTTTCGATTATAATTGCCGTTAATTAATTTCATCTGCTATCTTAGTCGCAGCAAATGTGGAGAGAAGAGTATTTTAAGCGCACAGTGTAATTACTTCAATTAGAGAGCATTGTTCTATTCTACTGATCAATTCACTGATATTTTTTAATTTCAAATGTATATCAAGAAAACGAAATTTCTTGAAAATCTCGGTTATATCACAAAATAGCCGACACATTTCCGAACGTTGAGAAAGAAGTGTGAATTAAGTGGCCGAAATTCGATAATTCAAGTTAATGATAAATTCTCGTCGAGCTCAGAATCTCGATTATCTTTTAGTGAATACTGCATACCCTGCTGTTAGATATGGACTATCTTAGCATTTCAGCGGCTAGTGATCCGTCCGAAAGATTGTTTTCGGCATCCGGTAACATCACAGCATCACAGAGAGACTACTGGTAATCACGTAATGTAGAGATGTTGACCTTGAATAGTAATTTGGAGATTGTGGTGACATTATTTCGAATCTTTCTGCATTTCATGATGTCTTCAGGTATTTTAAAAAAGAAATAACATACGTTTAACATGCATGCGTCCCTTCCGGCATGGACTTAGCAATTTAAGTCATCGTAATTTTCTACCATATTTGTTGTATATCTTTATAATTTCTGATTTCATCTATATGGAATTCCATCAGAAATATCATAGAGTCGTGTGAGTTAAGTGCGATGAGAATCACATGTAAGTATTGGCAAAATTAAATCAAAGGGGTCTTTTGTAAATTAGTTTCAAATTCTTTAGCACAATTAGAATTCTCCTAGTATTTAGTAAATTTTGCATTGAATTTCTAGAGAACATAAACATTTATCATAATACATAGAGGCCTTGCCTTCTGAAATCTATATTTTTATCAGATTTTGGAGTCTTATTAACTATCACAGGATAATCTAGACTAGAACACGAAATAAGTTACATTTCGCCTACATATTTAGTAAGTGCTTCAGCGTGATTCTAAAACTCATTCGGTGCACAGGTTATCATAGTCCATTTCCTAATAGTCCATTTTTCATTGCATAGCACAAAAAAATCTTATATCTTTTGTATATTCTCATCAAATTTAATCGCATAATGATAATCGATCAGTAAACTTATTTGCTTGGTCAGCTGAGACACTTGTTTCAGGAAACATTGCGGTGTGGTTTGCCTAATTAAATGAAGTAATTAGTGATTGTCTGCTTTGTTACTTTCACAATGTTATTTCAGATATCAATATCATGTTGGCCCACGTGTCACTCATTCTCTCTTTCATCACTGATGAGCTGCTCCATTTATCTGCAAGCGTCAGCATTCCTACAGCGTGAAGGAAATGCTATTGTTTGCTGTGAACAGGTGCAGAGACGAGACAAGTCCTTGTCTGATCCGAGATTCGAATTTCTTCTGATCTGAAGTGAACCTCAAGTTTGTCAGTGAACGGATGGGCCGATTTTGATAAAACTCACATGTTCTTAGAGCTGATAACAACAGCATTATTTTAAACCCTAACTCGAAAGCACCAGCGTTAATACAACAGAAGTTGTTAAGTTGTGTGCAGTTGACCGTTGTTGAACATTGTTAACGCGAAAGTGGCGTAAAATTAGGTAGAAGTGTAAATTGAATGAAATTGCACAAATTGATGTCCGAATTCGAAAAAAATGATATCATCTGAAAGCTTAACACGAGTCTGATTCAATGGTGATAATATCAATTTTCTGTATTGCGCAGTTACGTCTGTAGGTGTCGGTGAACGAATTGACCAAACATTCATACTTTTTAAGTCTTCTGACCACAGCTGACAAGACATAACCTAAACGCTTTGCCAAATTAAAGTGCTTGACATAACCTTTCACATGGTACAAAGGTTATTGAAATTGAGCATCTTCATCTATGAAAAAAACTGAGATTTTTTATCAACAATTTTTCAGTAAAGCTTAATAGTATTGCATCTTTTTGTACACTGAGCGAATCCTAAAAACCGTGTGTCATGATGAAGCTGACTGATAGTTCATGCTGTCCGCCAACTTTCATAAAAAAATTCTGTCGTCTTCATGTTAAAATCTTGCATCAAAGAAAACGCTCTATTTTTTTCATAAGGCCTACTGACCACACATGAAAGTGAAATATACGCCAAAATAATATATGGAACATAAGGTTTCATATGGCATATCGTTCATCAAAATTGATTCAAAATTGATCCAGGACTTCAACACGAAAATTTCATTTGAAAATGGCCCAGCTTTTTTGTGCAATTATTTTTGAAACGGTCTGTACTCGATGCACCGGTGCGAACAGGTGATGCTAGCGCACAGGCCTACTTGAAGTTATTGTGAAATGAAGATAACTAGGAATGCCGTTATCCCATATTCACTGAGTTTTAGCTATAAAGAGCTAAAAAATGCAATTTTTAATAAAACTCTACCTCAGGAAAAATATCAACTCAACTCGAACCAATTATGTAATATGTAGGGGTTTATCTAAATAAAAAGCCGTGCTCCAACTATCCGGACAATGAGAGTTAAGAAAAAAATTGGACAATGTTCCACGGACACTGTATTAAAATAGGTAGATTCGACATTCCACTTTGCAGCTTAATCACGAGTAAAGTTGTGACAGAGATATTAGAGAAAGGAAGTAAAGCACAATTAATACAATTCAGGGAAGGTCATTGCAGGAACTACTCATATATACTAAAGTATCTGCGAATAAAAGCATAGTTGCATTGTTTAATAATATCTTCGAATTTCCTGCTAAGTTACTAAAGGAGATGATTGCTGAAATGCTGACTATCTGATAACCACAGAATCTGCATGAAAGTCTGAAATATTCATATTAAGGGGTGGGATTGCACCTAGTCCGTATAAAATTTGTAGTTTAGTGAGTATTGTATGTTAGTGCTTTGATTAGTGCTTCTCCTGGATTTCCCAAATTTGTTGGTTCCTGTGTCAGCCTCTGACAGCAGATGCTTCTATCAGGGTTGTGATTGTCATGGCATGAAGCAAGTCTAGTCATCAATGAGGAGAGACTTATTAGCAACTCAAAAATACTTATCAACAGCGAGCAAGTTCTTGAGCAGTAAAACCTCACTCTGATATTCAACTAATCAAGAACTTAAGAGTGTTCCTTCGGCTACATTCATAAATATTCTGCGTCATCTTAACATTCATACGGTACGGTGTTCGTATAGACAAAAAACAGATACCTGAGGAAGGGGCAAGAAGTCATTTTTATTGTACAATTGCGCAGGTCTGGCAACACTGGCAACATAAATATTCTGCGTCATATAAACATGCATTTAGTACGGTATTCCTATAGACAAAAAGCAGATACCTGCTGATTTGATGCTAGGCCTTCTTACTTATTAATGACATATTTTAATATTTTCTTACATAGAGCAACCTCATGGAAAACTCAAAATGCGTAGATTGTTTCTATCAATTATTTATTGATTTTATATCATCGAATTGTCTATACACAGGTTGTCATTGCTTAGAAAAGAAACCCTACATTTAGCTTCACACATAGCGACATAAGTTCCTTCCAACAAGGAAATCAATTAGGCGTGAAAGAAATTTGATGGGATTATATATAACTTGACAAAACTTATATATATAACTTGAGTCTTTCACGAAAGAGACTTTGTTCAGAGATGAGTTGGACAATCTATTCCGGTTTTCACACGAACAAGTGATTGACTAGACAAATAATTCAATAAGCTTAAATTAAGCAAAATTAAATTTACATTTTTTAATTAAAACTGTAATTTTCATATTTTGAGGAATGGACAAGAAATCATTTTTATTACGCCATTGCGCAGATATAGCAAAAATTGCGCAGGTCTGGCAACACTGGTAGGATAAATGGAACTCGGCCACATGGAAGAGAGGCGAGTCACCTAATATGCTTCTGAGTATAAACGAAGATCATTTATTTACTTTATTTGTGTGTAATGCTGAATTCATAACTTTTAATTTGAATACATGTATAGAAGAAAAATCTCAGGTTAATCAATTGAGCGCACATTGGAAATATCTCATGACTACAACATACATTGACAACACAACTGACATTACCGATTCGCATGATTCGATACCAGTACAACATGTCTTCGACTACACAAGGTGAATGACCGTCACAAGAGGCACACAACATGGATTACCAAATTTACTGATTATACACTCTGTTAATAAAATCTCAAGTAGCCTTTGTGAATATATACGTGCGTATTTCAGCTTCTTATGATCGAGTTATCTGCGGTTGATAGGAATGCCATAGTGCCACCGTGTGGTCAAAGGGAGCCAAATATCATTCATTATTATATCTATAAGCCAATTTTCATTTCATTTGTTATCATTCAATAGATTGAAAGCAATTGAAATTGAAGAGAAGTTACCAACCTTTTGTAGACATTCGATGACGTGGGGACTATTGATGGGTCCGTTGAAACGAGGACCAAATTCTAGAATCAGAAAAGATCATCAAAATCAATATCAGCACCACTATGCATCAAGCAAAACAAAATACACGAACGCAGTTAATTGAAAATCAAAAATGCAGGGTTTACGGCACAACCAATCATTACGGGGTGTTAATGTCTTGTAGTACCAAAATCTATCTAGACCTACTCGGAAAAAGTCTGCAGATAATAGTTAACTTTATTGAAGTTATGGCAGTGTCTTTATTGAAGAATTATAGATCGAGATCACACTAGCAACGTTACAAATATATGAAATGTACACGAATATGCAATGTAGCAGTAATAACATTTACATTGGCAGAAGTCTCGTCGAAGTCGGTGAAGTTTATAGTACAATATACAATGAGCATGTTTGTCTATTGTGAATTATACCAGATTAAGACAGCAATAGATTCGAACAAATACGGGCATGTACATTTTGACATAGAACGTGTGTACCTGACGTATGCCAGGTGGAGTTCATTGCGATTTACAAATGAACGGAGAATTCGCAGAAAGTATGGCCGGGAAGCTACTTTCTTTCTATTTGTGAACGAAAACCGAGATCTTTGTCGAGTGCAATTCATAAATCTAGCAACTTTAATATGGTTTGAACTTCAAATACATTGTAAATTAAGTCGGTGCGACGCCGCTGAGTGATCATCAGTTTGCTTTTGTCGATATTGATATTATATTCATTATTTGAACATCAGTTCCTCAGATGAGCGATCTTTAATTGGACATTTCTAAGGAATTGTCACTTCATGACATAACCAAATACAGTCATCGGCGAATTTGACTACAATAGTCAGTTAACTTGCTAGAGCGAAATCTTCTGTGAACGAATTGAGTCCATTTTCGCTCCCTAAATGACACCTGAGGTGATATGAGGTAACAGAATATGGCTGACTTTGATGCGATCCACTCGTTGAGTCTTGCCGATCCATTAATAAGTCAGTTAACCACCTGATAAACCCAGCAGGACACCCATACTAAGTACATTTTTTATTAATTTCTGAATGAATGAATGAATTTTTATTGTATAGAAAATACAATAGGTGACACAGGTTGCTAGAGCAACACTTACGCGTAACCCGAACCAACAAAAAAATACATTATTTAAATACTTAACAATGTGATGAATAATCGTACACTCGAAGTCTCTTTTTAAAAATCGAAACTGATTCCGCCTTAACCACGGTGTCCGGTAGACTGTTCCAAATCGCCGCTATTCGGTGACTGAAAAAATAACGTCTGCAGTCATAATGTGGAGTTACGAGCGCTTTCAGTTTGTAAGAATGTCCACGTGTGATGGTATCGGAGAACTGGAAGAAATTATTGAAGGGCAAGTCGACCTCGTTATTGATCATTTTGTATACCAATACTAAGTCTAAAAAGATCCTTCTCGCCTCAAGAGATTCAATGCCCAGTATAGTAAGGCGGGATTTATAATCAGAGAAAGTCAAGTTGGCTCGTCGACATACATTTTTGGTGTAGTATTTTTGTACCTTTTCGACCACTTTAATATCCTTAATGCGATAAGGACTCCATACCTGAGAGTAATATTCGAGTAATGGTCGAACATATGCAATATATGCCTTCATGAGATGAAATGATTGATTAGTCGAAAAACAACGCAAGACCAAATAAGCTCGAGACATTCCCTTTGAGGCTACATCGTTGCAATGGAAGGAAACTTTGAGATCTGATGTGAAAAGAACACCAATATTGCGAAACTCAGATGATGCATTTATGCTCACATTGTTCAAATGATATACCCGATTAAATGTTGAACCAAACGATATAGATTTAGTCTTCGGAATGGAGATCGACAATTGCCACTTGTTAGCCCATCTACCGATATCTGAGAGTGAGTCTTGTAAAGAGTTCATCTGTTCAACACCTCCCGACGTGTACAGATTAAGGTCATCAGCGAAAAGAGAAAATTTACAATCCGCATTGATAGCATTATAAATGTCATTAATGTAAATCAATAATAGCCGTGGCCCCAACACGGAGCCTTGTGGGATCCCACTTGAGATTAGCATGTCATTGGGTAAACTGTCATCAGCTACTACAGTTTGGATACGACCACAAAGAAACTCATGAATCCAATGCAATAGCTCAAACTTGATACCGTATGATTCTAATTTCAGCAAAAGTTTCCGATGGCACTAAGTATCAAAGGCTTTTGCAAAATCGATGCTTATGACATTCACTTGTTGCTTTGCATTTACAGCCGCAGTCCAATCATTTAAGCAAGATAGTAAGTTTGTGCACGATGAGCGTCCTTTTAGAAATCCATGTTGATTGTTCGTGATCATGTTATTTATATTCAAATAGTCAGACAGACGATCACCAATGATTGTCTCCATAACACGGCACACAACACTAGTTAACGCAATTGGTCTGTAATTCTCCACAACAAATCGATTGCCCGATTTAAATAGAGGAAAAATCACAAATCTTTTCCATGCATTGGGAATGCAGCCGGTGGTGAGAGATGTTTCATAAAGTATTTGGAAAGGGACTGATAATTCGTCGGCGAGGCGTTTAAGAAAAGTTGGAGGAAGATAATCAGGAGTGAAAGAGAATTTTTCAGGTAACTTTTTGAGCTTTTCAGCTATCAAAGCAATTGGAAACGTGACACCGCATAGGCCCATTTTATCATCAGCCGAGGGATTGAAAGAAGGAATGAATTATTTTCTCACAATTGGTCTACTGAGTCAAATGCTTTCGCAGTGTCGATAGTTATTTTGGTAATTCCGTTTGTTTTTATACCTTCGTAAACCGATGCTACATGATCGTGTAATGAGATTTTGAAGGGACATGATATATTTATATATTATTTAGATATATTTTAACATTCTATCAGCATAAAATGTGAGGATACAAATCAGAATGTTTTCAGTAATTCGTTAAAGTCACGTGTAGGAATGGAAGAGATATCAGCAATTCTCAAGCCAAGCTCACTGATATCATCATCGATGTCTTTCAGCAGAGTCATCGTTCTTCCGTGCCCATGTCGAAGGTGTTCGGAAGTTCGATGCACTAACACTACTTTCAGAGGAGTCAAACAGTTGTTTCTCATGGCATGACCGATCAGGCGTAGACGTTGTTTTCGTATAGTTCTCTTCAGAGGCGGCAAGAGATTGATTCACAAGAGATTGTTCACAAAGATTGATGTTTGATATTCTTGTGGGGTAATGAATCCCTAAGGCAAAACGTTGTAGTTGTTGATGGCTTGCATCTAAACGATTCTGTAAAGTCTTTGAGTGGTTTAGCCTCTAGCCCATACATGAGCACAGACTCAACCACTGATCGAAAAAGCTTTATTTTCGTGTTGTCGGGAATATTAGAGTCGAAAATCGTTCGTAATTGGTTTGCTGCCGTCCAAGCTAAGTCGACTCTTTCTTTTACGAGATGCTTGGGATTTAAAACCTTCACGCCTAAGTATTTAAAGTCATTCACTACTTCAACTCGTTCACCAGTCGGTAGATGGAGAACTGGTGTCTGTTCAGTCCCGATATACATCACTTTCGTCTTGCTGGCGTTGATGTGCATGCCAAGCGGATTCGCAACTTCATGCATGCGGTTCAATACACGTTGAGCAGTCTCCGGCGAGTTACACAGAAGTGCAACGTCGTCTGCATATGCCAAGGCTGAGAGCTGTACGCGCGGTTGTCTAGATCCCTGTCGATAATTCGTATCCGTCCTCATCCGACAGAGAGTTACGGAGTATGTAGTCCATGACGACGACAAAAAGGAAGGGAGATAATGTGTCACCCTGTAGGACTCCTGACGTTGTTTTGAAAGTCACTGTTGGCCCGTGGCTGGTGATGACGGTAGCGGTGGTGTTGGTGTATAATTGATTAATAGCATTACACAGAATATCTGGCACGTTGTACATTTTCAAGATGGCGAACATTTGATGACGACAAATGGAGTCAAAAGCCTTTTTAAAGTCGACGTATATGATTGACACAGAAGATTTATGAGTCTTGCAGGTGTCAACAATACTTCTGAGAGACACAATTTGCTCAGTCGTAGAGCGCCCAGGACGAAATCCGCTCTGAACATGCATTAGATGCGGATTTACGATGGGAAGGATGCGGTTCAAAATGATCTTATTAAGAGTTTTCGCCATGGTACACATCATTGCGATCCCTCTTTGATTGTCTAAAGACGATGAAGATCCTTTCTTAGGAATGGAGATAATACTTGAGTGACGCCATTCTGTGTGAAGGATCTCGTTTTCCGCGCCGCCAAGAACACTATATCCGTTGAGAATGCTAGTTAAGTCCTCGTGTAGCTCATCTAGCTGTAACACTCGATTAGGAATGCCATCAGGTCCGGGAGTCGCATCTGCTCGCATTGTTCTAGTGGCAGCTTTAAATTCTGACACAGAGATGGAAGTAAGATTGAATTCATCACTTCGAATTACGAGCTCTTGTTCAAGAGGAATAAGCTCAGCATTAGTCGATGAGTCGACGTTCAGGATAGACTGATAATGGTTTCGAATAGAGAGTTTCCGTTCTTCAATAGATGCTGCGGAGATGATTGAATTTACTCTCATTTTCCTTCCGGTGAGACGATTTATAACTCTCCATGCGGCGCTGTGGCGACAGTTAACAGTATGCTGCTGTATTTATTTTCTTTTCAGCATATAATTCCATTTTTGATTTCATCACATACTCAAGGTGGTCCCGTGCTGCACGCGCCTCCAGGCTCTCAAAACCGTAACGATCACAGGCGCTTTGCACCAAAAGAACGAGATCTGGAGATTTCACAGTCATCAGTCAAAAGAGATGATGGTTTGTTAGGACGTTGGATTGGCAGGGCATGGTTCGCAGCGATGTTCACAGATTCAGTCAAATTTAGATCAGTGTTAGATACTCGTCTTGTCTCGAGATATTTGCAAACGAAGTTTTGCCGGCGTTCATTTTCCTCCAGGGCAGACCAGAGAGGAAAAGCAGGTAGTTTCTTCATGGCACGAGTCCATCGCAAGTTCATTTCCGCAATTAGGAAGGTATGATCGGAGTTTATCACAGATGGTTGAATATTATTCATTTTCAAAACAGAATTTTTGTAGCGGTTGGGAGTAAAAATCCAGTCTAGACGGGTTTTCCGTTTATTTGGACCTCTGAATGTGACAAGTTTGTTGGCCTTTTGCCGCAGGAAGGCGTTTACAGGAATAAGGTCATTAGATGCAACAAGAGACGAAAGGTATTGTGAATTAGCATTCTCGACGCCGCAGTTGTTTTTGACGCGTATGTGGTCCACTGAGAGCGGAGCATTGAAATCACCACAAAGAAGGAGATGATCTCGGCGAGGAAGATTTAAGATTTCGGTGCTAAGACAGTCATAGAAGTCTTCGGTCTCTTGAGGATTAAGCAATGTGTTAGGAGCGGTAGGGGCATGCACAGAAAATATATGGAGTCTACGTTTCTGTTGCGATAAAGCAATGGAAAGCAGTCCGATGTTGTTCGTGATGAAACGGACGTCCAACATGGCGTCCGCGGCAGCTGGGGACAGGAGAAAACCGATTCCTCCGACACCATGATCTGCCGGAGCACCTTTAAACATCCATCTACGGTCACTAACAATGTTAATATCAGCCGCAGTTGTTCGTCTGTGCTCTTGAACAGCAACCACTGACACAGACTGTTCAGCCGATAGTTCGATCAGTTCGTGTAGTCTCCAAGAGGCTAACAGAGTTCTTGCATTAAACGTAGCGATTTTGAGTGTCGTCTGAATTGAGTTCTTGTATCCTTTATTGCGGGGCACGTTGGGTGCTCTAGGCCTTGGGCTTGCAACCCACAGGTCCTGATTGTTGGAAGGGATATCTGCATTTCGCCTGCTTTGCTCAGTTGTTAAAAGTCCGAAATACCACAATTTACGTTTTGTCTCTCTCTTGATCGGATAATGTTTCCGCAAGCGAAGAAAATCCTCACGTGTGTAGGTCGCTCTTGATGACGACATCAGGCGTGGATAAGGGAAATAGCGATGGAGAATCCCTTGGAGTTCACCTGGCGGTCACAAGCACGGATCGTGTAGCTGGAAACACGTGCACATGCATAATGTCGATGATGGTCACATAGCGAGCCGAGGAGCGAGAAAATCTGCATCAACACGGGAGAGATGAGTCAATTTACACAGAGGTCAGGTAGATGGGAAGATTTTAGAGGTAAAATGGCGGCTACCTCCTCACACTTGCAGCGAGAAGTTGAAAGGTATTTCAAACACTTATTATTGACCAGGCAGTGAGATTTCGCTGTTGTAAACCATAACATTAAACAGAGGAGACGATGGCGAAAATTTTCATGTATGAATTATGGCATAAGCGATGTTGGGGCCGGAGCACAAGGCGATAAACAGCAAGCGGCAACGAGCAACACGAGAGACGACCTTCCCGAGAGACGCTAGCGCAGTGTCTGAGATAATGAGATTTTGAAGGGACATGATGCTGCGCCAGTAAAACTCGAATTATCGTATATGACAGGAAACCCAACTATTGTATGATCGCATTTGCGTTCCACTTAACCACTGTGCCTCGGAGACCAGTCGCTGTCCCGCTATAATATACATGGGATAAACTACGGCTTATAACGATCCAGTACTTGATTGCCCAGTGTCATTCGCTCTATCGTCAAACAGTGAGATTGCTGAATAGACTACATTCACAATCTGAGTTGTTCTTGCTTATGGACAAGTAAACTTTTTAAATTTTCTACAATTTTGAAAAATTGTGTGTTGGCTATCTGTCATATTGTCGCAGGTTTGGAAAGAGCCAATGTTCTAACGATGGCAAACTCGATTTCTTTCTAGCAATTAATTTCTGCCGACATCTATTGGTATTTGGCAACCTTCAGTCGGATAAGAACATATACAAATTTGCGAACAGAAACAGCATAAAATTTGAAATTCACACGACAGTTAGGTATGGCAAAAAGCCTATGTAACAAAACAGGTAGGACAGAAACTAGGAATGGAGCTGTACATGGAATATACAACAGGTAGCACTGGATCACTTTGAACAAACAGCATTAGCATTTAATCAATGACCTGACCGACGATAACAAGCATGTTATAGAAATGATTAAATAATGTAAAAGAAATGAAATGTACTGTACAAGAGGATATAGACTCTTTACTATATCCTTTTACATGTACGGTATATTTCATATTTTTATATGCTTTAATCCTTTCCTGGACATGCTTATTATCGTCAGTCAGGTCATCAATTATACGTAAATGCTGTTGGTACAATGTAGTCCAATACTACCTGTTGCATAGCCCCATTCCTAGTTTTCTATCCCACCTATTTTGCTACATAGACAGCAAACATCCTACTTTTTTGGAAAAAAATCATTTCAAATTTTTAAGACTTAAATGCGCAGAATAAAAGTCACCGAAATACAAGATTAAAATTAAGATCCGAGATCTAACCTCGCCCAATATAAAGACAAGATATAAACGGAGAATTAGTGGACCTATAATTTTAATAAGAAATTCTATTTAACCGTCGCTTTTGCGTCACATTGTATAACAGCATAATCGCGCACAGCAGTTGGTTTATCAATATGTCTGGCATATTAAAAAAATAAACAATTTTCATAGAACTTTTATGACCAAAATTAAAATCGAGTTGTCCAGTAACATTAAAAGTCTGACTGTCAAATTTTGAAAAGAAGAACCAACGAAATTCAGTTCGAATTATGAGTGTCTCTTACTTTTCTTTCAAATTTCTGTAAGTAAATCAGTATCAGATTTGATTTCTTATCTCTGGTATGCATATCAAATCTCAACAGATGCAACCAGCACGAGACGTGTTTCGACCTATTGGGCGTGGGTAGGTTTGTCTTGATATCTCTGTTATGATTTAGAGATATTTCTATTGTTATTTCTATTGATTTGGTAAAGAAAAACTTCGATATCATTTTTTGTTGTTGTTTATAAGTTAAAATTATTGAAATAAAGTTATTTTTCAATAAATTTGCGAATTGAATGTAAGGATAATTTGGAATAACCTACGAAATTGAATCTGAAGGATGCAAAGGAGTCTATATCGGAGAAACAGTAAGAAATGCGAAAATCAGAGGAAAAGAACATATAAAGCAATTGAGGGAAAAGAAGGGTACATCAAGTTTATGGAGACATTGCAAAAAACATCATGACAACATAAAACAAGAATTTTCAATGAATATAACAAGTGTACATCATAATAACGCAATGGAGCGTCAAATAACGGAATCAGTCAACATCAAAAACAGTATACAACAGTAAAGGATTGTCGTCAACAACAAAGCAGACTGCAACCAACCAAACATGCCAACAGTAACTATACAGTAGAACTAGAGAGATATAGAATGAATTATTGAATAACGAGACTATTCATAAGACTATTAAATACCGAACTATGCTATATGTGGATATTTGGTGGATATCGATAATGACATTGATAGTTAATAATTTTTGCAAAGAGATTTCAAATGATTTAGCATTTGATTTCCAAAAATGTTTGCTTAGGATCTTTTTCTACTTCAATTGACAAGGTCAGACCGGCGAAATATATTTTGACAGATTACATTAATTTTTGTGCGTAGAAAGACTGAAAAATAACTTTATTTCAATAATTTTAACTCATAAACAACAACAAAAAATGATTGTAGTTGGAAAGAGCCAATATAGAATGATGGTGGTTTTATTTTCTTTTTCTTATTTCTTACAATTAATTTCAGTTAACATCCGTTAACTATCTTCAGGTAAAAAGGAAGGAAATATGGTCTAGTATAAAATTTAAAATTCACACCGACGTCTGTCATAATAACATAATATTGAATACAAAAGGGGGAAGGGCTATGGAACAGGTAGTATTGCGTTACATAGTACCAATAGCATCTTAATGATGACCTGATGAAAATACGTCCTATTGTATCCAACACGGCCGGACCAACAACTAAGTTGTCATGGCTTCTTTCTAGACTTTTAATTCCTTTACTTCAAAATGTCCCCGCACATTTAAAATCAAGCATGCATCTCATCGATAGCATCAAAAATACCAATCAAAAAGAACAACTTTATCCTTGCAGCTTCGATATAATAAGCATGTACACTTCCATTCCAATTCCTGATGCCATTCAAGCCCTGGTTTACAAAATGGAAGACTGCAACATCACCAACATGAAAGGATTGACAATCGACCAAATTGAAAAGTTATTGCATGTAATCTTATGAAACACATATTTCCAATTTGATAATAACATCTTCTTACAAGTTAAAGGTTTACCCATGGGTTCGTCTCTTTCTGGTGTGCTTGCAATTATATTCATGGACAGCATCGAAACAGTAGCCCTCCGACAAATGAGAGTGATGTATAATGTCCCACTTTTTATGAGATATGTAGATGACTGCTTCGCAATAATTGAAAACAAAGAACAAGCCTTGAAACTTCTCCAATATCTCAATGCACAACATTCCAGCATCAATTTCGAAATTGAATTACCAGACGACAACAAAGCATTAAGCCTACTTGATTTCCGAGTAACACTGAATGCGCCAAATGAACCACAATTTGAATTTTACCGCAAATCTGCTAGAAAAGATCTGTTTGTGAAGTATCACTCACATGTACATTACACTAACAAAATTAACTTCATTAGAAACGAAAAAACAAGAATCGCAGAACGATGTTCAAATAATCTAACTCAAAACAGACACATAGACAATTTCAATGATATTCTACGACTAAACATGTATCCCGAAAATATCATTCGCAACACCAACAATTATCGTAAAACACATAAACCAAATAACAGAAAGGAGAAAGAAAGACACTATTTTTACTTCAATTTTCCATTTATTTCTGAGAAAGTGGATAAGCAACTACAAAAGGTTTTTCGTCGAGAAAACTTGAACGTAAGATTAACAAGAAGATCAAAAACTCTTAGAAGTGTATTGAAACAGCCTAAATCAAACCAAGATTGTCATTTAAGAAATTGCCCAATTAACAACAACAACATCTGTAATCAGAAATGTGTAATTTATCAGCTAAAGTGTGATAAGTGTGATAACTTCTACATTGGAAGCACCATAAGACCATTACATATCCGTTGCCGTGAGCATAAAACAAACAGCAAGTCTTCCATGTATAACCGTCTTCAGAAATGTCAGTTACAACTTTTCCACAACCATTCTTTCCCACGATAGTGATTCATCAAACCTAAGACTTCGTGAAGCATATTATATTACAAAAATGAAACCAACAATTAACAGCAAAATCGAACTCAACAATTGTGCAGATTTTCTATTATGTAAAAATAATAAAACAGGACAATGTATTACATTATAACAGTATCAAATTTCTAATTCACACCTCTTACCTTCTTCCAATCGTTTTATAGCTTTGTATTTTTTATACTTGTATGATATGCATGTACTTATAACTCAAGCCTTTGTATTGCTAGTCCATTTCTATGTCCTTTGTTTTCATATCTAGTCAGGTCATCATTAAGATGCTATTGGTACTATGAAACGCAATACTGCCTGTTCCATAGCCCTTCCCCCTTTTGTATTCAATATTATGTTATTATGACAGACGTCGGTGTGAATTTTAAATTTTATACTAGACCATATTTCCTTCCTTTTTACCTGAAGATAGTTAACGGATGTTAACTGAAATTAATTGTAAGAAATAAGAAAAAGAAAATAAAACCACCATCATTCTATATTGGCTCTTTCCAACTACAATCAAATAATGAAAAATAGCCAAGACAATATATTCAAAACAAAAAAATGATTTAGAGATAGTGAAAATGAATTCAAATAATGCAATCAATGCAATTACTTTATTTTGTATTCAGCTTATGCAAACTAGATGGAATCTCAGTAGAAAAGCTAGCATAATACCTATATTTTTACCACATTACAAGTTTATGTATAGGAGTTTGCCAACTATTCTTGTTACTTAAGATTCCATTTTCAATGTAAGACAACCACTGGAATCTGTTGTTGATGACATCATAAAAAAGTTCCTTGAATTTTGCATTGCTTCTATCTCACATAATTTCAGTGACTATGGAAGATTTTAGGCAGAATGTTGCCGGCTATATGTGAGGAAAAACACATATCAATAAATGCATCTAATATTATCTACCTGGCATAACTAGTGACATCAAAAGTTAAAACAGTCAAAATGGTTAGTGCATAGGTTCATCAATAAAACATTAAACAATATTTAAGTAATATAGTTGAAATAATATAAGCACTGGATTAACCGTTGCCTAAAACATGTTTTCTCTTAAATTATGGAGAAAAGTTACACAATATTTCATTTGAGATATGATTGCCAATTAAACAATGCATACGCGACACTTCGTAGATTTTCCACAAACTCGAAAGCTCATGTCATTTTATCTTCAGCTACATTTTGATTAATAGAATGTCAATGCAATCAAACCATAGTTACATTATTGCGTAAACTGACTGATAATTGTTGAATATTATTTCCGAAAAGGTTATACCCCCAGGTTATGCAGTAAAAGCATGCTAATTTGTCAAACCCAAATTAATTTTGTCAGTAAATTCATGAAAAAGGCAGCATCTTACCTCCTTGTTCTTTGGAGACCAGGATAATAAAACTGATTTCTTGCTTTCATTTGTAAATCGATACTGAAATCAAGATTCAATATAAAGCATGTGAATAATATCTGAAAACGAAAGTGTAAATTCATAAACTCATCGATGTTAATGGTATACCCCAACATTTTCGTACACAATATGCTGTGTTATTACTAGCCTAATTCAGGAAAAACTCGCAGCAATCGACTATGAGAGCAATCATCGTACTTAATACACTGCCGTTAATAGAATAATTAATATGATTATGCCGTATAATTACTAAAATAATGCCGTTAATAAATTAATCAAGACTTACGTGAGACTGCAGTTCCGTCTCATAACATATTTACAATTTCATGTGCATTACATTAAATTTCGATGGAAATAATGGATTATCTAAATATAAATATAAGTAATCAGGGAAAACTGCTCATATAAATTCCGCAAAAATGAAACAATTTTCGTCACTTAATTCATTCAGCTACTTATATGGCAAATGTTATAGAGATACGTTAAAATCTGTTGTTTAAACCTTGATTTCAATTAGCATCTTTTACCAATAAAAAAGTTGTTAAATTCGGGCATGATGACCAGGATACCACATGCTGGTACCACGGTTGCTTTTGCGGTCTTCAATACAGACCTACAGTATGCAGGCTACTAGTGTGCTGCATGACTGATGTATTTGATCATCTAATTTATTCCGTTTTGATTGAACGAAAGAAAACAGCTGTTCGCTGATATGCTGCTACAAAGTCACCTTAAAGTAGGAACGAGATTCTGCATTAGGTATTGAAACAGAACCAGATCAGTGTCCGGAAACCGCCTCCTGTCTTTATACCCTCTACAATTCAACCCACTTATCTCCTCTTGTATATGCACACTTATTGTCTACATTGTGGGTATTTCCCGGAATAAAGTAGTAGTACAATTAATTTCAGAGAGCTCTACGATTTATAGCTATGTCTAGATATTTATCATTTATAATTTCGATAACTGCGGATTTCAAATGATTGATGACGAAAGCAGAGGAAAACTCGAGAGAATGATACTCAAAAGCACCAACATTACGAAGACACTAATGGATAAATATATAATTCTATTCTGGGCTCTTGCTGAATGCATTTTTTGGGATGCCGGATGCTGCTAACTCATTGTTTTGCAGGATCGCTGTGCGATAGTAATGCAATGCGCATAAATTCAGTGGTCAATCCAGACATCGTGCTCATAAACTTGTGAAAAATGCCGATTTTGTACGAATAATGTAGTTACGAGATAAATTTCAAAAGACATGTATTAGCTTTTGAAATTATTCTGAATTCTTTTATGATAATGACAAAGTTTCGTAACTCGATTAAGTCATGTTTCAGAAATAGTAGGTTATTCAAAATAGTGTATTTGGTTTCATGATGTTAAACATTTTGGGGACAGAACCAGACAGTCGAAGTTATCGAGCTTCAATGGAACCTATGAAAATGGTTTCTTGGACTGATTATAAGTCCTTGAGAAAGTCAAGGTATTGATGTAAAATATTGATTCAGTCGAAATTCTGATGACTTTTTTCCATTTAAGGACAATTCCAAAGGTGACGTGTCCATACAAAATCATGTTTTAATCTTATGAAATTGAGAATTTGGTACAGTTTCTAGATATCCTTTGGCTTTAGAGTCTCAGGACAATTTATTGACGAAATTTTGCCATTGTGAGAAAATTTATAAATGGTCAAAGGCGAAAATTAGAAGTAGAAAAACGAATCCACTCAATAAAAATACCAACAGTAGGCCTACAACCTTCAACGTCACTTCAATATGTAAGGCATTCTCGCTTTATTGAAGAATCAGTATTTCGAAATACAATCCGCAATCCTTAAACGATATAACCCATGCTGCAGATGTATAATTGTGTATTATATGTCAGCATATCAACATTTTGACAAATGTGCTTCCATCAAGTTATACTAGTAGTGAGTAGAGCTCGAGTAGAGCTTGCTCTACAACAGCAGGTAACGTTAATCTAATCTATCATGGTACAATTTGTGTGAAATTGCGGTTCTATGGTTAATCATCACCAACATCACGATCAGCGTGGCCACTGAGTAAAAAAACGCATGCGACTGGCGAGCCAAATCATCTATGTTTAGCTCGCAACATTGATGACGCATTCACCACGTGATTAAATCAGATTATGAAAGTGACCCTGAGTGTGTTGAGTGATGTAAATGTGTTAAGTAAATCTTCATAATCCCCAAGCACTGTTTGATTGTTATAAATTTTATCCATCCGTTAAGGTGCTTTGTTAACTTTTGTTTGATATTTCGACATGCCGGTAACATAATTGTTCATTGTCACTATCTTTGCTATCATTATCTCTAATCAGCATCCACTTCTTCAAATATGAAGATGTGTTTTAAAATGAATGGAAAAAGAAATTATGAGCATTCCGAAATACTACATTTGAACACGCCACTTTCTGTGATAAGAGCACACTTAATGCTAAAATTGAGCAATCTAACTTACAAAATTAATGACCTTCCCAAATCAAAGAAATCTTCTGGGTTTATTACGCTCGTAGTTTCTCCTTAATTTAGTCTTTTAGGGAAGGTGTTAATGTAATTTTTCCTAAAAGAACTTCTGCAATTCTCATCAGTTGTTAAAAACAAAAATCACATTAAAATGTATTTCAAACATTCAACATATGGACAAAAATATTTCTTGCAATCCTAGATTAAATGATGATATTGAAGCATTCACATCAGTATGTAACGTACATTGAAATTCTGCTTATACAGCATTCAAATAATTTCGAGAGTAAAAATTCTTGCTGCTGACGCTGCCTAAATATACGAAAACTCGGGTGATGAAGCTGAACCAACAAAAGCAAGCCAAAATCATCTTGTGACTCAAATCTTGATATCAAGACAGGGTTCATACAGAAGTCTCAAAGAATTCCAAAACTTTTCCATGATTTTAAGAGCTCACATAATGAAGTTCCAAAACATACAAGGAATACACAACTATTGAATATACCCGTGAACCATGATAATTACACTTGACGATGAAGTAGCTACATTACTAAAATTGTGCTTCGCGTCCACACATCATTACGCAAAGTAGAATTTAATACTTTCATTGAATTATCAATAGAGAAAATGCATGCAGAAAACGTAAACGTTGCATTGTCCTTTGATTTTATTAGTCTAAAAACAAATCATTGGCACCCTAGCGAAATAAACAAAATCCTCAGTTTTTTTTAGACGATTCGGATAAAGTAGAAAAAGTAATTTGGTGCAATTTATTATGTGAATTGATATTTAAGCATTTGATGCACATTAACATCCAGATTGCAACTAAAACTCAGGCCTACTTACAAAAAATCTAAAAACTAAAAATGGAAACAAGTTATCTCAGTTATTCTTTCAAATCGAAAATTTGCTTGTTAGTAGCCAGTAATTCGCTTGCTGCGGCCTTTTGAAGTTCTCCTTTGACTGTTCCAACTTGCTGATTTCGAGGGACAAACGTTTGAAAGCTTCCTCTCTTTCCGCTTCTTTTCTCCATCTGTCTCCTTCTTCTTCTTCACTTCGTCGACCATTTCCTGATATTTTTGTCTAGCATAGCGAACAGACCGCATCATTTCGTTTGTGACTGTGGTGTTTTGAGAGCCACCTGCATGCTGAATGGCATATTTCCAAATGTTCGGTGATGGATATCAAAACAAAGCGGGACCTTCTTCTAGATAAGATTCATATTGGCCAAGAGCTTCTAACATCAGTCGACAAAACAAGAGTTTTAGGAGTTATATTTACAAGTTCTCTTCAATGGAATTATCACTTGTCGGATGTATCGAGGAGATGCTCGAAACGCATGTACATTCTTCGAAATCTTAGACGGGACAGATGCAGCCGAAAAGTCATGACACACGTATATAATGCCCTGATTCGCTCAGTGATGACCTATGCCTACCCTTGTTTCGTAAATGCAAACGACTGTGACATGAAAAAACTTCGCAAAATTGAAAAGTGGGCATTCAAGATTATGACTGGGTCCTCGATGGTGTCTGAGACTTTCATCGATGCTGGTGATCGTATTTGTAGGAGGCTCTTTCGAAAGATTGCAGCAGAAGAAGATCATCCCCTACGGATTATGTTCAACAGCAGACAGCCCACCCCCAGAAATTTGTGTCCAATTGCGAAACCGAGGACCAGAACTAAACGTCTTGCGAAATCCTTTATCAAATTCTGTCGATAACTCTCCATCTGATTGATGTTTACTTGATCCTTTTGAATTGTATTGTTTCTTCTCTGTAATGCGCGTACCGCCCTTTGTATGCCAATAAAGATTTCATTATTATTATTATTATTATACGCTATTCGCTGATTAACAATCGTGCTGTCTTTCAGGTTTGGCGACAATAGCGATAGATTTAGGGAGAAGCCAGACTCGACTCATGTATTTCCATGAGAGTCATAATTATCTGAGCAACAGTCCATAGCTCTAGCATCATATTTTGCTTCCAGATGATTTTATACCAAAACACATGAATTCCGCTAACCTATTTTGAAAATCATCTCTAATGAGTAATTCTGAATACTGCTGCTTTGCTGCATCAGCAACTGATGTAGAAATATGTCCACTTTCATGGGGAATTGATAAAAGATCTGACATTCGCCTCTTTGAAATCGAGGCATTTTCCGCAATAAGAAGTTGCGAAAAAGATGAAATAGCTTTTGAGTTAGTGGAAAATTCAAAGGAGACCGTTCCTGAAGTTTTTCTCAGCAAAATCACTATCATCCTTCTACAGGCTTCTCTAAAAATCCATCTGTATGGCTGGAGGCAATTTTTTCACATGTGACTTAGCTCCAAAGCCAACGTCCATCTGATGGCTTAAAAGATTATCTTTATCGTCTAGATCAATTGTTGTCAGTTTCGTAGGCTTGTTTGAAAAATTCTCAAGCAAACTTGGTTTGACAATTATCTAAAAAAGCAATGTGAAAATCAAAGTTAACTCTTCGAAAAGAAACACAGCCATGGGAGCTTCGCACTGGAAACGTTGAAGGAGTGGATCAATGACATATGCTTTAACATATGACATATGCTCTTAAGCCTTCAAATATCTCTAATATTCATACTATGGCTTCAGAAGTATTCAACCAACGATGCGAACAGTATTTCAAAGGAAGCAGGAAAGATGAAACCTTTCCGAAATTTGTTATATCAACATGGTCATTGATCAAGAGATAATCGTGACGTTCAGCAGGCGACTGCTTGAAAAGATCATGACAAGCCTTCAGAAATGCACATAAGCGCCAATTACAGGCATTTTTACCGGTTGAGGATGCACCATGGAGAACATGAAGTGCGTACATAGACATCTCAATGCACGTGTGTCGTGCCTGCAAATCAATGAATTGAAGTCTGTTAATTCATGCGTGTCTTTCATCTGTCATTTCAATGTCATTTCATAGTCATTTTCACTATAACTTGTTGCAAATTTAATTCCTCTGCATCAGACTCTCCTGCGGCAATGTATCATGTGTCGTCCCTCTCATATACAGAACAGGTGCAGTGACATCGCTGTTTTTTCAAGAGATCTCACTGGCATACTTGATCAACTGGCAATGTTTTCTAATCCACTAATTGTAACTGGTGACATTAACATTCGTGTCGATTGTCCAGAAGATCTACATACCCGTGATCTTAATCAAGTACTTCATGACCATGGCTTGTGTTGTCGCGTTCGATCTACCACGCATCATCTGGGGGTACACTTGATTTGGTATGCACAAGAGCTGATCTACCATTCGTCTCTGTTACAGTCACTGACCCTGGTGTGTCTGATCATCTCTTCCTGACTTGAACTATCCCGCTGATTCTCCCACCATTGACTTACTCTACTGTCTTGTACCGAGCATGGAACAAGCTTGATGTCTCACAGTTCAGAGATTCATTAATGAATTCTGATTTATGCCACCCATCCTTGTGACAAACACTTGATCCGGATCAACTAGCTATTCTGTAAGACTCATTGCAGTAAGTCCATTCTCGATCGTTTAGCTCCGCTTCATGCTGCCATACTACGTCAACGCTCATCTGATCAATGGTTTGATCAATCATGTCGTGATGCCAAGCGTTCTGTCCGCCGTTAAGAACGTCATCTTCGAATGCTTCAAAGGAAAGTTTCAGTTGATATGGATCGAATCAACTCCGCTCTCGAAGTACTCAGATCTAGTCAGCGAGAATACAGATCACTAATCAAAAGTAAGGAAGACGACTTCTGGAATCAAAGAATCAACTCATTACGATTTTCTCCTAGAGATCTCTGGCGTTCTTTTCACTATCTTGCGGGACGAGGCCGTTCACCTCCTGTATAAAACTTAGTTCACAGGAATAATTGATTCACATTAATATCACATTCGTGATCTTTATCTTTTGAAATGATGAATTCCATAACTTTTCCAGGTTTTCCAGGATTTTAAGGACCTGCATGAACCCTGCAAGATAGCGTAAAAAACTGGACCATATCTCGAATACAAATCAATCGCATACTTTTGAAAATTCTGATAATTGACCATTCAGAAGATAGGTCGTAGAAGAGGTTGGGGAATGAAGTATCACTTTATTGCAGTTTTGAACTATTCAAGACACCTGTTGGAAATTGATTTGGATGTTGAATTGATTGTTGGAAAAATTCATTAGAACTTGCAACAATGTTTCCAAATCAGGGTGGCGGCCAAGTTTCAAGCTTAAAATTCTCAGCTTCGGCGTGGTAGCTTTTATGATTGGTCAACATAGATTTTGCGTCTGGAACCTCAAAAAAAATCAGGAGCGCTTGGGCCTGTCCTCGGTGCCCATACTTTCAGAATATCAAAACATAGAATCTACGTCAGATGCATGACATCGAATCTGGCGCGTCAAACTACAATCTGGCGTGCCTGGCACTGGCGTCGGAGAGCATATTTTCAGAATTTATTAACAAACGTCTGGCCCATCAACACTGAGTATCGGACGAAACAGGGAGCCCAACAGGAACCGAAAAAATTTGACGAAAGTCTACGGAAATTCCTAATTACAAGACGTGTTGCAAGATAAAACAGTATTTCAGTTTTTCTTAGTGCAGGTCATCAGGTGAAACTCTTTTAATGTTACAATGCCTGCTTTATACTGAGGCATAAAACTAAATGCTACTGAAATGATTAAAATATTAATGTCAAAAACATTCATAATTTAGCATGGTTCAATCCGGAAGGAGAAGAAAATGCATGAGTGAAGACATGAGTAGGAAATGTCTTCATTTCAAATTGTTTGCTGCACGAAAAAAATCACTCAGTCAAATGCTACAACAGGGACGGGACTTCAATAATTTATAATACAACAATTGATGTACGAAACATGATTCAATCTATTGGATCTATTTAAATTTGATGCAATTCGAGAACCATTTATGATTTAGCCAGGTTCATCAATGTCCGCTGTCTACGCCTGCGGTAGATTGCGTACCAACGTATGAGATGCGTATTTTTCTCGGTCTTTCACTGCGGCGTTTAGCTCTGTGTGGTCGAGCCACGTCCCTTCGTATATCGTCGGGATATTGTCGTATTTTGTCCACTCATATATTGTCGAACCATCTTCTTTTTGCGCCAGGTTGGTATAAATAAGTAGGCCGAATTCGGATAGGACTGCATAAATCATATGAATATAGCAAACACTAGTTAACTTACTTCTGAAATGAAATGCTTGGTCTCAAGTGATGTCAGAAACTTCTTCTGCTCCTTGCATTTTTCATCATACGTTTCACACATTCCACTTCCTAGAAATATGATTAAAATAAAAGCTGTGCCTAAAAAACATGTGTCCAAACGCAACATGTTGTCATCAATCGTTGTGAGTTACTAAAGATTGCAGCACTACGTAACGGTCAGATGATCTTAAGGCCACAATCTCTATGTCAAATTCATCTGAATAGTTACTCATTTTTTAATTTACAGATATAAACAAATTCGAAATCTGTGTATCATAATGTGCTTAACGCACATCCATAATTTCTTTGACATTCCTTGAATCATGCTGCGACAGTTCCAATCATTTTCCGATGCTTCGTCAGTTGATAATGTCGAGGTGATTTTAATAATAGTCACGATTAGTATTGTTACAAAAGCAATCATCGATGTCCGACGCACAGTTTAACTGCCAGTTTAACTGAAATTTCGACGCTAAGAAAATTGTCATTCATCTGACCTGAATGAAAATTCACCTGACGGGAAGATCTGCGTCTACTATGATTCATAAAATTGATTCTCCTTCCGATATAGCAGCTTTCACGAAGATCTGTGACTGCATGGCAATGTACATAGACATCGGATTATATTATTATTAGGACTGATAATATCCGATGTCTATGGCATTGTAAATGGCCATCAAAATCATGTTAATGCAGAGCTCAAGAAATGTTACTAAAAATGCGCAAAGTTAGATTTCCATTGACTTACTTCTGAGCAGGTGAAGGTTTGACCCGTCTCACATGTGGTAATGGGTCTCAACTGAAGTTCGTCTGATGAAATCGAAACTATATGCACATTGGGGATTTAATAGATGCTGAATTGCTACTCTACCTAATATACTTACGCTATGGTTTGACGACAAGGTTTCAGATGCTTTGTTATAATACAATATATCTTAACGATTAGATTCTGAACAAATGTTTAAATTTGTTGTTATGGTGTAAAATGAGATGTTTCACATGTAGATTTAATGAGAAATAAGTAAACCGACCAAGCCCCACCATCACTGAGCAGGCACGCAAATGCTGGACGACACCGACCATGATTTAAGATCTTAAGATTTAAAAGTCATCGATTGGTATGACTTTTTTAGTGTGGATTTTGCCACTTTTGATATTACATCATAATAAATCCATCCATGGGCTGACACCTTTTTTTTATATTATCGTTGATTATCGGTGTTAATATTGTATCTGATATATATCTAGTTCGGCAAAATTTACGGCGATGGCCAGGAATTCTTAGTTTTATTAGTTTAGATCATTTCTCCCAACTGTTTTTCAAATTCCTTTTTGTTAATCATACCTTTATAATGGCGATCTCGTAGATCACTTGAACCGTTTATAGGAACCAATGGATTTCGATATGTGCTATTTGGTCTTCCCAAAGGGCGCATCTGAATGACGAAAACAAATTGTGTCAAATCTTAATACAATCTACCGTAAGTAATCTATCTTGCCTGTTTGCAGCAGTAGTTTGCGAGCTAGCACGGCTGTTCAGGGAGCTAAGTCTTACCTGAAACTTCTTCATGACATTGTACACTTCTTGACTGCTAAAAAAACTCACGTCTGTCGGATCTTTGTACTTACTTATTTACTTAATTATACCATTTAACATATATACGCTCAGCTAAATTCGTGAAATTAAGCCGTAGGCTTCCGCCGCATTTGTTAGTCAACTTTGTCCTCATTTCTTAGACAACAGATCTGTGTGACATTGCTTGTCTTTGTAGCATTCAAATGAGTTAACTATCACTTTCTTCATCGATTGTAACACACGTGTATGACTGACATCGATAGCCTATACGTTGCGTGCTATTTTCCTTGTCCTACGTCAGCATCCATTCGTCGTTGTAAAGCAATTCGTCCATGGAGCTTTTCAGAATTTCGCAGTGGGAACATTCTCCTTCTGAACTGGTGGGACAAAAGGACTGTTAGTACGATAGGTTCATACAACAAATGAAGTGAAACTATCACTGTTGACTTGCGAGGTCGTCCATTTCTTTATCAAACCCGCGTTTACTGCTGACTACAGCAAGCATATGTCTGGAGTCGACTTACACGATCAATTGAACAAATATTGCGACAGTTCACGAAAATCAGTGAAATGGTGGAAGAAAGTGTTCTATTGGGATTTGGAAAGCTGCATCACAAACGCCTGAACGGCATTAGTGACTGCGACAAAAAGATGACATTATTGAACTTCAGAGAATAACTCATTGCACGGTGATCACTAGTAGAGGCCTGACTTGATCGTGCTGTGACTTTGGAGTTTTGAAGTTTAGCTCAAATTTTCAATTACTTAAAAGTCGAAAAATTGTCAATAATTGATATCAAAAGTTGCATCCTCATCAGCACAATATGCTTACCAAGAGTGACGGACTTTTATCTAGCATTTGTTAGGGTATTTTTTGAAAAAAAACCTGTCTCCAAAGCCACCCGGGTTGATGGGTTGACTTTGGACACTCGATAAAGTATAACAGATTCCTTTGAAAATATCGACCTGAAACGCTTTTATTTTACGTACTACAAAAGAGAGTTCTGAATGCTCAGTCACACATAGCATCATGCTTTCTTTTGATCTCTACGTGCTCAACGTTTTCATTGAAAAAAAAATACTGACGGCATTGCTGAGCGAATTTCAATAACTTAGTTATAAGAATTTTAACCATTCCGGGAGTTTAATTGTCTCACCCTATGTAGGCCTATACTCTATTGACCTAAATGAAGCCTCAATGATTATCTTGTGTCCATCTAACCCAACTCAGATTTTAATCTAAGAGAATGCATGTCGGCTTTAATAAAGCTTGCATAGATAAAATGCAAAGTATCAATGCATTAAGCACTTATGCAATGTAAAAGAAACATACATTTGACTAGGTTCTAAAAGTAACAACGATGAAAATTGCAAAGGTAATTCACGCATAATTCAAAGCGCTACGTGGATGCAAAAGTTTGCAAAAATTTCCGTGCCATGTGTTATTTTCCTGACTGGTCAAGTTGCTATGGGGATTACAATTCAAATCAGCTACTCGCCCATTCATCACCAAGTTAACGGAAGGCACACTGTTTGTCAAGCGGCATTGTCTGAATATGGACTCACAGCATAATCTATCATCAAAATCACGCTTTCCTACTACACCCAATATGAAAAGCGATGATGCTATGATATTTCAGCATGTTGTAATATGTCAGGTAGCTAACATCTTTAAGAAAAATTACGGGCCTACATGATAAAAATTCCAAGTATGCCTATTTGATAAAATTTAAATATCACATTCAATAATGTTCAAGAATGAATAAATTTGACAATTAAAGAACCGCACAAACAATGTTAGCAGCATGTCGTTGACTGATGTCCTTATTGAAAAGAAAAAATGCACTTTAAGTTTCAGTTGCATTAGTAAAATGTAAGTTTGTCGGAGCATTCGCTGTCCAAAGACATCCCCATTTTCCCATCTAGAGTGGAGTGACTATGTAGAAGCATTCTGCTATATTTATAATCATCATTTCAAGAAGTGCAACAGATTCAAAACATAATTCAGGTGATTCTCAAGCATGCTACGCCGAGATTCCATATTTTATGACACACATGTTCAATAGCGGCACCATTTTTTAAAGTACATTTTTAGAGGGTTTGTAATGTAATTCATAGTTCAAAAATTTTATAATATGAAATCTAATTAAAGCATCAAACGCCATATAAAAGTAACTTGAGCACTAGATTCCACAACGATTGAATCGTTCTGAAAACATTTGAAATTTGCAACGTGGTGTAATGCACAGATTTTGATTTTGTCCAAAGTCAACCCGCTGTCCAATGTCACCCCACCTTACGATATCTGTTACGACCTTATATCCAAGGTCACCATCAGGTTGTGAATCATTGTATGAATATTATACAGAAAGTCATCTTCAAATTTTGATCGAAAAAAATTGTAGGCTGATTATGCAATGTTGCTTAGAAATGCCTTAGTCTGTGGAAAACGTATAGTTAAAAACATGGTAAGTTATATACGTTATAAGAGGAATTCATAGAATCCAAAGATACAAAATGTATTTCAATTCTTCAGCTTCTGCTTTTGAGTTAATTTGAGAATTGTATTTCTTCATTAGGACAGCTTCACGTAACCGTAAATTCGTCTCATCGGGGTCAAAGTCAATGATATCGATGTTGTATTTATCAGCGTTGGCATTGCATGTTTCTCTGTGCTTGTTTACTGATGAGTTTTTGTTTGTTAAATGTTCTTTAAAACGTTGATGTAGCGGTCTTATAGTGCTACCAATATGAATCTTTTTGCAAATGTTAAATATTATTCTGGTTATTGCTACTTTGGTTCGGTTGCAGATTTTTTCATTTTTGATGGAACACGGCTTTCATCTTGCATTCTGTGTATGCTCTCTTTTTTAAAGTGGTTTTTCAAAACCGAGAAGAAGCAAACAATATTCTGGATGCATTGAATATCATTGATAAACGGATACAATTTGAGATATAATTCCCAAATCTTGAAAGAGACTATAACCCCCTCAGTCGATTAGACTTCACAGCTCGATTCAAAACTAATTCATCGACAACTCCAACATTAGAGTTTTATGAAAGATTCATGAAGGTTCATAAAAGATTTTCGTCTATCTTTCTGTCGTCCTTCAATTTGTTCATGCTTGTAAATATAGGTCTGGAGTTCTTGAACCTGCGCGTGGTGGCCCTGCTTCTACTAATCTTACCAGAGCAAACGCCGAGTGCTGGGTGGAGGTTAACTAACCCAAACAGTCTGGGAGGGTAGTGGAACCCTGGTGGAGGAAATATCACCAAAGCACTTGGGATCCACAGTTAAGCAGCGGTACTGGGCAGCAGCAGTATCCTTCCGGATTACCAACGGCGACTCCAGTTTACTGCGCGGTTTACTGGGCCAAACCACGCTAACGCTCGCTACATTTGATGGCAAAACTCGATCGAAAACCAACATTCTCTATGATCCGATATTCTTTTTGAATATTCTGAAGATGCAGTTTGATGTAATACGACATCGACCTATTACACACAAAATATGAAGTTCATACTACCTCTACATTTGTGTACAGAGATCATTTAATATGGTAACGCTCGCGACAGAGATAAATATTTCATTATAGATTTTTTGAGATTGCATTGATATTTTATCTAAACTAAAGAAGCTGTTGTCTCTAAAACGAAATGATGGATAAATAATGAATAGTTGATGATTTCTTCATGCTTGAATAGATTACTGAAAGCACCGATTACGAGATTTCAATCAATCTTGACGGTAACGCTCGCGACATGCCGTAGTAACGCTCGCGACATTATCTAAAAAACTAAGGATAACCATTGAATATGTCATCACAGAAGATAATAATAATGAAGATTACAAGATTGAACGGTTAGATTAGAAACAGCACACCAAACATTTTATTTGTACCGGAATCGTAACACAGAAGTTAAGCATAATGCAAGATGAACGTCAATAGCGGAGAACTTACTATATCTTGGGTAGCCATAGCCATGAATCATGAACAAGCTTTAGTTACTTGAGGAAGAAACTTCCTTTACCTCAACGAGTCTTTCTCTGACTTAGGACAGGGAATGGAACTTCTTTAGTCGCTGTACATATACTTGCCCCTCCCCACTTTTGTCATTGTACTTAGGCCTACAAGGCCAGGCCTCGCTTTGATGTGGGCACATGAATTAATTTTGTATGTGTTGTAGGTTAAACAACTTCAATAAAGGATTGGGCGCATTAATGAATGCCAAATATAGTCCAGATTGGTATTGCTATATTAATTTCAATAACTCAGAACCAGATAATTGCAATTAGGCAAACAATTAGACTATTGTACAGCAATTTACAGTTGTCTGTAATTAATTACACTTTCTGAGTAATAGGCACAATCTGATATAGGCCTACTATGTAATATCGAATCAGAGATCTCGAGATCTCGGTATTTGATAAATATTGATTCTCGAGATTGAGATTCGAGCTCGAGATTAAATTCATTAGGTGTATGTCATGGTAACGCTCGCGACATGCATTAAATTGATTATCTACCGGGAAGTAGACCTAGAATAACTTTGTTGATTATCGCACTGATTAGTATTCTTTGATAATAACTGATTGGTAACACTGATTGGTATCTTTGGTATTTGGTGATAATCTTTGGTAGTATAAACTGGTTAATCATTCTTGTCTCCGAGGGAAAAAACTTTTTCAATATTTTGGGTAACGCTCGCGACATTCTAATATAGAAATTTAATATTTCCTAAAGAGTCATAACTAACTTTGACAGAAAGTTGTCTTTCAGATACATTGAGTAAAGTGAAATTTTCTGACATCACAAACGATTTTTCAACTTAATATTCACATTTTCATGTACAAAATGCATTGAAGCACACAGCTCATAAAATAGAGGCATAATTGAAACTTATATGATAGTTTTTAGACAACCCTTTGTCATCTATGCAAACATACTTCAGCTCTTTAGCTAGCATAGGTCTGAACTTCCGACTTATCATGGTCATCGGCATAATTCGTCAAATCTGGTTTGAAATTTTGCGAGCGGTGCAACCAACTCGTGGTTTGACCCTACTAGCCACTCGTTAATTCAGCGAAGGTCTGTATTCATCACAGATTAAGCTGGATAGGCTATTTTGGGAAGTCCTTAAGCAGGTGCCTAAGTATTCACGCTTATTACCCACCATGTCAGCACAATCACTGCAACGGCCCTCAGTACCGGGCATAGAGAGTGTTAAGAATCTCCCTGGGAAACCTTTCGCCGCGACATGGGACATTAGAATGCTTATTAAGGAAGGTTCTTTGGAACTACTGCTGAATGAGATGAAAAAGTTCAAAATCAATATGGACCAGCTGAGACACACTGGAATAAAGAGCAAAGTGAGGGTTTTGAAAAGGATGGCTACGTCATCATACCGTCATCAAGAAAAGATCAAGTAAGAAGATAAAGATAAAGAAATATCTTCAGCTTTATAAAGAAATATCTGGCCTAACATCCTACGACTGTACTTCATAAAGATTGATGAGTGTAACTCTCGATGCAAACTCAGAACCCTTGACCATATTTCGAGTGTACGCCCTTGACTCCACTTACGTCGATGAGGAATACGAGGAATGCTTAGATCAACTGCAACTCCGTATAAACGCCCAACCTAGAAATGATAGCTATATGATCCTTGGTGATTTCAGCGCGAAATTCGGAAATGATCAAAATGAAAACTGGCCCACTGATGTCGGAAAGTATGGTCTCGGAGTGCCAAACGATAGAGGGCAGCAGCTACTTCAATTCTGCGCCATTAATTCGTTAGTCATCTCTAATACCCTCTTTAAACAGAGTGAGAAACAGCGAAGTACTTGGATCTCTTCTGATCTTAAGATACTAAATCAAATAGATTACACAATCGTACAAAATAAATGGAAGAGTTGCGTGAAAAACAGCCGTGCATTCCATTCTGCAGAAATGGGAACAGACCACTTTCTTCTAATGACGACTTGTGCATTAATTGCAAAACCACCAAAGAAGTTCAAAAGAATAAGCAAACGCTTCGACACAGAAAAGTTCACAGACAAAGACCTCACTGACGCCTTCGAAGTAGAAATTGGAGGTCGATTCAGTCCACTACTACTGCATAGATGTTGACGCAAACTATGCTGAAAATCTGTACTGCGCCTTCGTAGATATCACCAGCAAAGCAACAATGGAGACAGTGGGATACAAGAAAAGGAAACATGTAGATGGCCTCCCTAAAGATGTGGAAAAGAAATGTGAGCTAAGACGAGAAGCTAGAAGGAAGCTACTGGAGGGTCCAACGTGTGAGGAGAAGAGAGCTGATTATAAGAGACTGTACCGGGAATTAAGAGAAAGCTGCACTCAAAGACCAGAAAGATAAGATTTTAGAATTAAAGACTGAACAACTGGAAGAAAGCTTCAAGTAGAACAAGTTCCATGATCCAAATGCTCTAAATGATATCCCTGATCCCCTCCAGCGTCTACCGAATCTGGCCGAATCAACAGGGACGAAATTGAAAAAGCTATTAGTAATTTGAAAAACACCCGGAATAGACACAATAACAGCAGAAGTATTAAAGGCAGGCGGTAAACCTATGTTTGACATGCTGGAAAGAATTTTCAATCTGATATGGGATGAAGAATAGACTCCGAAGGTTTGGTCACGCATACTTGTCACGCCAATTCACAAAAACGGCGACAAGCTTAAGTCCGATAACTACAGAGCGATTGCACTTCTCTCTATACCAGGAAAGGTCTTCTGTCGCATCCTACTAGACAGAATGAAAGATAAAACTGAAAATGCACTTCATGAAAACCAGTTTGGCTTTAGACATAACCGAGGAACTATCGATGCCATCTTCATCACTCGCCAGATAATCGAAAAAGCCAAAGAACACAACGTCCCCCTCCACTTCAATTTTATTGATTTTAAGGCAGCGTTCGACACAGTGTGGAGGAAAGTGTTTTGGAAAATGATGTGAGCTATTAGAGTTGATCCGAAAATAGTCAGAATAATAGAATCCATGTGCAAGAAAACTGAATGTGCAGTAGTAATAGATGGACATTTGACAGATCGGTTCAAAGTTCATGTAGGAGTTAGACAAGGCTGCCTGCTCTACCCTACAGGGTTGCTACTCGTGCTTTTTTCAAAGTATATAGTACTTATATTACTTATATATACTTATTATATACTTATATATACTTATTTTGCACTTGTTTTTTTGAATTTTGAAAGTTTGTACTTATAATTTGTATAAGTATCTTATTCTCATTATCTTTTGAAAACATCAGTAACAAATTTGAAGTTATGTTACTTACTTCATTTACGAATCATCACTTCATAGGTACGATTTCATCTTATTAACGAAATATTGGCGGTTGCTCGAATTTAGATGTCAATGACAAGTTACTGAAACTTGCGCGAAACGTAAGACGTAATACTTCGAGACGGTTGGAACTGAATCGGACTTTACGTAGCTGATAACTAACTGATTTTTTCAATCAATTGCAATATTTGCTCTAATAAGTGTCTTACCCCCTGTAAACGCATGTCTATAGTAGTTTTAGTTTTTTATTATTAAGGCAATGCCACTGAAAAAAACGACACGGAGGGCAAATTTTCAAATGCATTATCTTCTTTCAGTGACTTGCGCCTTCTAAGAAGGATATCCCAAGACATTAGCGATCGCGACGTGCATCGTTTGGACACAATTCTTCTATTAAAAAAATAATTTGGAACATCTTAATATTTTTAAGATAATAGAAATCAAATCCTTTTGAATTTTTGATACAATGTAGGTACTGTTACAAATGAAGGATCACGCCAATAATACATTATAGTTGTTGATACTCCTTTTTCGAAGCTCAAATAATATTTTTTTGTCAAGGAATTCATTTCTTCCGATTTTGGTATAAATGTTCGTTCGTGACCAAATTTTTACTATTTTCTATCTTATACTGCATCAATTTTATCTAGCACAAATTTATTCATGCGTAAATGATGCCTAAGGCTTTTGACCTTTGACAAGAATTTGATTATGAGGGATTAATATTTACGAACGTCGGAAGCAAAGAGATAAATGTCCGTGACATGACAACAATTTCATGATTATCTTGACGGGAATAGAATTGTATTCCTTAGCTGAATATTCCTGCCCTAGGAATAAATTATGGAAACACCTTTCTGGTGACAAAAAGGACAATATGTCAATTCAGGAGAGCTTCAAAAATAATGAATGGGCCTCGGAATAATTTATGGTCATTTCGGAGGAGATGAAAATATATACCGATTACGATCGTCTATTGTGTGATCTACGTCGACTGGTCGAATGTCAGATTTCTGTACCTATGCAACATCATTGGGATCAGAAATACTGTAGAATGATTGCTAACATTCCTTCAGGAACTGCACCTCATAATCATTGTCAGCAAAAGACTGGATGATTCCGATGAATTTCTTGGGGGTGCCACGACTGGTATTAACACGAGCGATAACCATGTCACTGAGACGAAACTCGTGGGTAATTAGCGCAGGATCAAAATCTGCGTGGACGATTGAGAATGTCCGTCGAATTAGTTGCTGATTGCCTTTGACTATCCACTGGTGATCCGCCTGAACACCGGTCATCTTTGGCGCGTTCTGAAAATATCCTGCAACTGTTGACAAGCACAGTAAATGTCACCGGACGACACGACTGTGCCTTACAGGTTTACTGTTGCAATCGATACAGGTAGCGCACTGTTGAGGGTTCTGCACCTGACGACGTCTCGAGCGAACACAGTCCCAAACCACCCGCTTTGCAGAACTGCCGACTCCGTCAACACATCCTTTACCATGAGCCGTCGCGA
The DNA here is from genome assembly GCA_907163375.1 of Prostheceraeus crozeri. NCBI lineage: Eukaryota > Metazoa > Platyhelminthes > Polycladida > Euryleptidae > Prostheceraeus > Prostheceraeus crozeri. The sequence goes on from CAJQUW010014885.1 coordinate 57,920, forward strand.
AGTTCCAGCTAATCTGTAAACTTCTCGGGATACATGAGGGATTTGTGAAACAATATTTCTTCGTGATTTCAGCTCTAGTTTTGTCCATTTTTCGGTCACAAATCACATTGTAAAATCTGTTCCATTGTTTTATACGGCCCAGTCAAGGAAATTCATGGAGCGCCCAGGGTTGCTAAAAATAGCATAGCTTATACTCGTGTTTCATGGGAAAATACTGGATATTTCAAATAGCCTATTTCTTTTACCCAATACATAAAGCCCAATACATTGCTCCCTTATCTTAAATTAGTCATGTCGTGGGTAGCCCTGGGCTACTAAAAAAGGCTTAGCCTATATTATCCATGTTCATGCGAGAACATTAGCAACTTAAAGTAGGGCCGTCCGTGCCTTTCTGTGTATTTCGCCACCTAAGACGGCACATCAGTTCCCAAATTTAATGCGTCAGTCTCAAAATATCATGGGAATCCCTGTACTACTAGAAATATAATAACTTGTGGGTCGAGAATAGCTCACAGGCAATTAAGACACTGACGTGATCCAAAATTTAACCTAACCAGGAGTCCTGTCTCTTTGAATTTGTATCAGCATGACTGACTTTCGTGAATTAAGTTGTATGCCAAAAAAAACGACGAATGCCAGTAGATATTCGATTCCCGACTCGAAACAAATGTTAAGAGATGATCTATTAACTTCATCCTTATACAAAATAACGTGTGGAACGCGTTTGTGACTGATATCTTTTCCGATTTTTTTATCATATGGTTGGACAAAATGTTCGTTCATGACCGTACTTCTCGAAACTTGTGAGCAGCTAGCGATGAAATGCGTCCGGATTTCTTTTCAGCATTTTCAGCATTGAAGTTAATTAAATAGCATTCTAGTCCATTCAATCAGGGTAAATTTCTTGACGATGCATTCAGAACTTTGGAGGTTTTTAACGTTTATTTTTCGCAAAAAATTTGTGTCGTTTTGCGTTCGTTCGTGACCACTATTGTATTTTTAATTATCATATACTCATTTTAACATTGGTTTGGTTGGTGTTATATGAACAGTTACCATAGTAGTCAATTCAAATAAAATATGATTATGACCGGTTCAATAGGTTTTAAATGACAATCAGAAATGTGTCGAAATATCCTGCGAAGTTCGTTCGTGACTGTGGAATTGCCCATTAAATTGTGCAACTTTATATGTCGATTTGAACAACCACTAATTCACCTGAGTCTGGTTCAAGTTTTCACACATCTTTGTTTGGAATTAATCAGGTTAATCCAATTCGATCAAGATAAATTTTTATATCGCAGGCGTTATATATAAATTGAATATTATCGAATTATTGTATACCGTATCTGTTATGAGAAATAGTTGCAGAGTAGAAATAAATAGCGAAGATTTTAAATGTTTACAAGTTTATCGTGAGTGAATGCCTATGTTCCGCTCATTAGTGGAATTATTTAAGTTTTATTGAATTATTGATCAGGTTTGATTAATCATGCACTTTCAATAATCAATTATGCGATGTTAAATCTCGCTTCATATGCACATGTGCACTGCGCATGTAGTATTAAATTTAATTAGGCTTGATTTGTTTTTGATATTAAGATGATTGTTTACATAGATGGTTATTAAGGTTGAAACAAGTTCGATTGTGGTTTAATGATGCTATAGTCGTTCAGTATTTATCATTAGTAGCAAGATAACAAAAAATGTTGAAAATACGAGGGGCACTCCAAAAGTTTTGCAATTCGACTAAAAGGCGAAGTTGCCTGACACTCTTCGGTTGTCATATGAAAGTTTCATTCAATAGCCGACAGCACCGCAAGAATCTATTGATTTCATGATCATAGTTCATCACAGTTGATCGTTGGTTTTATCTACTTCAGTGATTTGGCTGGAAGGCAGTCACTACCCATGGAATTGACACGCCAGCAGACCAGGTTACTAATTTGGTACTGCTTCAAGCGCAGGTTGTCTGCACTTGAAGCTCATGGCGAGCTGGACACCACTTTTGGGGACCAAGCACCTTCCTACGCCACAGTCACGCGCTGGTACCGCGAGTTTCAGGCCGGCAGGGAGGACTTCCAAGACGACCCTCGAAGTGGAAGACCACCAACAGCAGTGACTGAGGAGAATGTGGCTGCCGCAAAGAACCTGATCGATGACGACCCTCGGATCACGCAGGCCATGATAGCCAGCCACTTGAACATTGGATCGGCGGCAGTGGATACCATTTTGCACGAACACCTACGCATGAGGAAGCTTTGCGCTCGATGGATTCCCCACGTGCTGACGGATTCACAAAAGCGTGTTCGACTGGATTTTTGCCGTTTCCTGATCGACCGCTACGAGAACTCGAGGAACCAGCGGCGATTTGAGGTCATCACCGGAGACGAGACCTGGCTCTACCACTTCGACGTGGAAACCAAGCGCAGTAGTGCTGAATGGGTTCCTGAAGGTGGCCAACGACCTGTGAAGGCTCGGCGATCCCGCTCCCAGGGGAAGAGGATGTTCGCCATCTTCTTCGATTCCCAAGGCGTGATCACAATGGTAAAAGTGGAGGGCCAAGCCACAGTCACTGCCCGTTGGTACATAGAGATATGTCTGCCTGTGGTCATTGACAATGTAAGGAGACGAGCACCACGAACAGGAATGCGAGGTCGGAAGCTGCACCACGACAACGCTCCAGCTCACACCGCCGCTGTAACACGGGAGTTCCTCAGTGAACAAGGGATTTCTACCCTTCCACACCCTCCTTACTCGCCGGATCTAGCCCCCTGCGATTTCTGGCTTTTTCCTACCATGAAGCGGATGCTGAAAGGCCGACGTTTCGAATCGGATGAAGCCCTAGAAGAAGCTGCAGTGGAGGCGATCGAGAACATCCGATTGAGGAATTTGGAACTTTCATGGACAAATGGCTCCATCGAGCTCATAAATGTATTCAGTTCCAGGGGGGCTATTTTGAAGGACTCTGACTTGATTTTTGTTTTCCATGAAATAGAAATGATGAATTTAACTGGAAAATGTCGTTGTTTTCAATCTTAAATGCCAAAAACATATCGAATTGCAAAACTTTTGGAGGGCCCTCCCCGTATTCCTTAAGTTAGTGATCCCGAAATTTCTGTTGAATATCCATATTCCCATAATCACAATTTCAATTCTTTTCACTGGGACTATTGGAGTAAAAATGGCAAGATGATTTATGCATATGTTTATTCCACAAGCGATATTCATGTTACTTATTTGTACTGCTTCTGCAATATGTTTAAATAAATTAGCCACATTTTGATAGAAGACATTTCATTTACTGTGATATTTCAGTCTGCTAAATTATGCACACATGTATTGGGTCTCATTCAAAACTCAATCATATGTTAGAATAAACCGTACTTATTTTTCATTTTGTAATAGTGGCAACCCTGTTCCTACCCTATTCAATGTTTTCTTACAATTTGTGATGACAGAAGTAAGATCCCTAGACTCCTCTCTCAGCCTAAGCAGCTCTTTTTCTTTCAACATCCGCTACGCTGATGATACTACTCTAATCTCAGCAATCTTCGACAAATTATAGCTGTCCACAACAGAATTAGAAAATTCATGTAAAAAGTGGGGCATGAAGATCAATGTCGACAAATGCAAAGTTATGTCACCCAGCAATGATCGCATCCTTATCAACGGGACGCCAGTTGAAAGCGTGGACGAATTTACCTTTCTGGGCAGCGTTTCTGGATTTCTCGTCCGACATCATAAATAGGACAGCTCTAGCTTCCCAAGCCTTTGGCCGTCTACGAAAATCAATCTGGAACGAGCGTCGTATCAGCCGTACTCTTAAGATGGGACTGTACGAAGTCCTCATAATACCTATAGCCATCTACGCATGCGAGACATGGACACTGAAAAGTGAAGGGAAAATAAAACTGGAGGTCTTCGAAATGAGGTGTCTACGTGCCGTCTATGGAACCATCATCCGAGACCATCAGACGGAACCTCCACATGAACACCACCATCGTAGATGTAATTCTGAAGAGAAGACTAAGCTGGTTTGGCCACGTAGCGAGAAGACCGTCAAATCACTATGCCTCATGGGCATTCAGGCAGGACTTCTCCAACCTAAGACCGCGAGAAAGACCAGCGAAAAGATGGAGGGACCAAATACGAATGGACACGGTCCTGCCAATCAACACCTTAGAACGCCAAGCCCAGAATAGGGGAAGTTGGAGCCGTTGGAGCAGACTGATGGGAGCAAAGGGCGATCGTAGCCTAAGCAATTAAGTCAAGTGAATATAGGTCATTGGACACACCGGTTATCTACGAGGTATATGAAATAGCTAGCCTTCTAATGAATAAAACCAGAAAAGATGCGCCTTTAAAATAAGTATGCCCTGCATAATGTACAGGCGAGCACCTCATGCTTCCATTAAATAACTCGAAATAAAATTTCAATGAAGAGCCAAGATATGCTATTAGTAAATCAATAATGCTATTTTGATCTTAAATAGTACTCATGCTCTTGGAGAATATCAAGATAATCACATTGCTAGATTTAAATCGGCTCATCTACATGTCTCCTCTCTATATATCGGCTCCTCGTTTCAATTTTATCTCAATGTTTTTGGTGTTATCGTTGTTTCTGGTAAAAATCATGCTTATCATAATTTTCCTGATGTAGACAGGATTCATTGTAAAGCTTTAGAAGGCTCTTGGTCTGTTATTGGATTGCTTTAGCAACAGGTCACCAAGTCTATTTTTGTCTTTCTGAATTGGAAACCCTGACTGGGACTATTTAAATCTATGATTTCAGCAACAAGACCGGTCTTCATCTCAACGACCGAAAATTGATTGCCAGGGAGGAATGAAAGGCCTCTTCAGTCTACCTTCTGAAATATGACCCGAATCGTACTACTAACATACCAAGTCCATTGTTGTTAATTGACAGTTTTCTGAAAGCTTCGGAGAGTCACACTGCGTCATACATTTGCACCTGCTTGAAGTAAGATAGCTAGAATTCGTAATGGATTTCAAAGGATCGTAGAAATACTACTTATATTCCGTCCAACCCAGCATCTTCTGGACCACATGGACGTAAAAAGGGATGAGTTAGCGAGTGATTCACTATAGAAAATACGTATTGGAAGCCACTATAATGAGAAATTTTCAAAAAGCAAAAATGCACCCCAATAAATCTGTTTAATGTATTCTTTGCTTTCTGCTATTTTGGGCCCTTGAAAATGTGAATTTCCGCCGGGGCTCCTGTTGTCCCATTCTCATCCCTGAAGAAAGGAAAAAACATATTTTAAAACAGGCCATGTTTTTAATCCTACTCAGTTTGTCACATGTGTAAAACAGTCAAGGGATTAGTTATCATAATTAATATTAAAGGTACTAAGGAAAATAGTCTGAAGCTATGGATATGCTTTCACCTCCTATTGTTTAATTACTTTGCATGTATAATTTCAGTAATGAAGCTCCGTTATGCATCGGGAGGAACTGCATATAAGCTGGTGTTTAACCGTGCTATAAGCCAGAATGCTTCTAAACCTAACCCACGCTTGCAGTTTATGAAGAAGCCATATAATAGTCATATATCCAGGGTGGCGGCCGAGCCCGAGAATTTTGTTGCAACCCGGGAATCGCCCTTAAATTTTCGCGAAATCGCCAATTAGCCTTTACATAGCCCGTTAATGCCATTTTGTGATGTCTTACTCACTAAGTTCAATGAGCATAATGTCTTGATTTCAACTGCTATTAATTTAACTATTATTAAGCCCACTATTTCTATTAAAATTCTTCGAATCTTGATTGATATGATCAAGTAAATATACATGTTTGCACAGCATCTGGATGGAATATTCATGACTTCATGTGTAACTTCATATTCATAACTTCATTCGTGTCAACGATATCTGTGAGGCGATGGTCAAGTCGTTGACACGTCAATTATAGTGAAATCACTAAAACTTGTCCAAATAAGTAATCGGAGCATCCTATTAAAGCAATTTGTGTCAATTCACATTGAAGTCGTGTACATAGATACAAGCATAGGCTCGCAATCAATCGACCGAGGTCGCAAAAAATCGGTTTGATTTTTGTGTTTCTTAAAAGGCTTGCATTCAATTTTGTAACAGACCGGGAACATGACCATTGGCAAATTATCCAACCTCTAAATGCATACAAAAACAAGTCATATCTAAATGATTGTTTACCTTCACATCATCAGCTTCATTAGTTGAAACATATTTTTCAAGTGCGCAACTTCGTGAGCAATGAAAAATCTAAGGAAGAATCGCACAATTTAACACTGTAGGTTACTTATACGCCTTCATCCGCACTAAGTGGAGGAAGATATCTGTCCAAAATCATGCCAAAAAAAAAATTCTTCCAACGCTGCCACTGAAAAATAGTGCAGCAGAGTTTTCGTTGGTATTTCGAGTAAAAGCCAATGGCTAAGCTAAGTGATGAGTTCGAAAACCTCAGAGTAAATCATAGCAGAAAGCTCACCCAGACCAATGGGGCTTATGTATAGAGTATAGACCACTGCTTCCAAATGTCGGGGTCGCTAGTATATGGAACCATTTGGGGCTTCTTCAAGCGGAAAAGATTTTGCATTCTATTACGTTGCTGTTGTGTCAATAAAGACCGTTCCAGGTTACTTATCAAGTAAATTTTGCCAGCCTATGCCATATACCTAGAAAAATACGACCCAGCTATCCCAAATTTGGATGCATGTGTTCTACCTGTTAACCGCGACACACAGGGCCTATGTATTTCTTGACAAAGTGCATTGCTAATCGACGACCGAAGAAAATATTTCAAGAATGCGAGATTGACTGGTGGTCTATCAAAAGTGAGATGACATTTATATTACTAAGCCTTTTGCTTTTAAAGATAATCAGAACCATTGAAAAGTAAACTTAATTGGACCTGTGCGTTTAATCATGCATTTAGTCAGTCAACTATTTTTTTAAGCAACCACAGATGTTCAGGCCTTTATTGAATGGCTTGTAGCCCGTGAGCTATTTATGAGATTTGAATGGTTCAACGATAGAATGGCTAATTTTTGTACTTCTTAATAATCACAAAATATTTGATTTTCATCAACTAATTCATAAAGTTTTATGATTTTTTTCATGCAATTTTTGCTTTTAGTCAATTTTTCAGACTTCAAGTTTCAAACATGCAAGGCTGAAGTAGCAAATTGCCTTTTGAGACATTATATTTTCAAAAGCTATTGAAATTAATTTTTCAATTAATCAATTAATTGAATTAACATTTTTGAAATTTTTTATCGTCATGTTATGAATATTATTTCAATAAACACCAATTACAAGAAACTAATGGAATTAGTTATGCAATGTGAAGGAGAAGCAATTTGAATAATGTGATGACGAGGAATGCAAAGTCACTTTGAGTCAAATTCAACCAGATAAAGAAACTTCTGCCATGGTTTAATCCGATGGCATTGTCTCCAATATAGAGGTAGCATTACTGCGTTGCACCGTCATTGTTATCCTTTGAATCAGGAAATATCGAGACCTTGATTCTGCAGAATTATACCTGACGTTGTTGGATACATCAGACACAAATTTGTGACTGACGGTTACCATGTGTCCATTGTTTCTACGTAAACTGATACAAGAAGGATGATAAGATGGAATACTTAATGCCTTCATGGTCTTCGTCTAGTGTGGCAGTTTTTCCTGTTTCTTCTGTTGTTATTTCTTGATAAATTGGTGTCATCGTGCTATTGTATTAACATGTGCATTTGATACTATGGTTTTCTATCATGGCATGAATACGCTGCAGTTCAAAATGTCGAAATGCAATTTGTTGCCGCAAACTTAACATGTTCGAAAATTGAGGCCTGAAAAATCGGCTAAATAGAACTTTTCAGAATTTCATGAATCAAATAATGATAATGAAGTAGTTTTTCATCTTCAGAAAATTCAGGAAATAAACTTTTCTATCGTTGTGGAATTATTTAGATCCCGTAAGTAGTTCACTGGCTGCAGCCCATTGAGGAAAGGTATATGCTTATATAACTATATATTATTATTATTATACATCAAATTCATGTAAAGATAAGAACCACCGCTCACACAGTTCGCAACTTTTAAAAAATGAGTTCGGTTGAGTCAAATATCATTCATTATCAAACATAAATTTGGTGGCAAAATTCAAACAGGAAATGTCTCAAATGTAATGGTAGAAATAGTTTAAAGAAGTGTCCGGATAATTTTTATAGGTGTAATTGGAATAGCATATCGGATCAATATAAAACATAGCGTATAAATTCGATGAAATAGCCCGGGAATTTGAAGCTTGAAATCTGGCCGCCACCCTGCATATCAGACATAGTCCTAGAATTGTTGCAATGTCGAGCATTTTTCGGTCACAGCATATGTCCTGGAAAGTCCTGGAATGACATTGTTGAAAAAGCTCGGGAACCATAAATGGATTATCGACGTAATAAAGTGACAACTAATTTTCAAAATCCTACTTTCTCTTTCCCGATTCCCGTTCCTGATTATATTCAACTATTACCGATTTTTACGAGTTCCATGTTACTTTGATTCTGATACGCTTTGGAACCACAGTGCTGTCTTACAGAAAACCATTATTGATTACCATGAAAACTGCAATGAGAATATACTATGGAGTTTAATGGTAGTTATGCAAATGCCATTGTGTTCATGGATACTTAATTTTCTGCTGGCATGTCCACATATTTCAGTGTAAAATTCTCTCATTTGCAGCGCGTATTAGTCAGTAAATGAAAAGTTCGGTGTGAAAGAAGGCGTGAATCTGTTTAACAGTTAAGTACATACAATATCTGTATACAGGATGATTCGTTTCCGGCTTCGGTTGCGGACATAGTCCAATTTTGCAACATCACAAATTATGCTGTAAATGATTTATTTAGAATTCTCCGCATGCTCTCACGGATCGTCACATTCGTTTTACTATGCTTTCACAAATTATGGATCTGACATAAGGGACGAAACACAAATTTTCCTTTTGCATTTTTCATTGCTGACTACTTCGCAATAATTCGAGACTACTACAGCGTGTCCCAAAAGAGATACCATTCACAATTAAAGTTTTTAGTGACTTTTGGGACACGCTGTATTAAAATTGTTGGAATACTAATTGTTAGAAGGGGTGCGGATTCGGTTTTGTAATCAACAGTTACGGTAAAATTTTGCTGAAATTTATTTTCAAAATTCCAAGAAATGATGCAGTACGCCAGAATGTGAACGAAGCCAATTATTTGCAAGCACACCCTTGTCCAATCATAGGAAGTTGTGATAAACTATAGAAAGCTATATAAACACATAAACATCCGTCGCTAGAGATAGTAACCGATTGCCGTCAAATATGTAGCAACAGGGTGCGGAAATTTGTTCAGGTTGCGGGTGGATGGTGAGAAAACTAGTGTATCGCTACACATCCCTTCTTGAGCATCTGATGAGATTGTGCTCCAGGCTTCCTTCCTCCAAGATTATCAAGCGTTAGCAATCGAGTTGAACATTCTCCGCCAATCATTAATGCCATGGTATGCGAAATAGTAGGACGACAATAAATAGGCGAAGTACGACATCAACAATTCGGCAATTGGTCTAAATAAAGGCTTTCTATCATTTGAAACACGAACATTTGTTCCATACCCTGGTTCTCTTTGGACTTCCATGTAAGCTCAACAAAGATGCATTGATTATCTTCAATCAAGAACAGAAAAAGCAGACCACCATCATTAAAGTCGCTATTTGAATGTTGGGGAAAAGGTCACCATTTGTTTACTTGGCGTTGTTCACCATACTACATGTATCTTCGCTGGTGGAATGCTCAGAACAAAGTTAGCAACTTTTTGATGGAGTGAATTAAGTTTAAGGCGGCCATCGTCGATAGATATTACGTCGTATCATGCAACAAAGCCAAATCCCACCTAAACGCTCTAAGGTAACGGTTGAGGATCCTACTTGATGAAAAGTGTATTGAAACTCGACGGAGCTCAATGTCCAAGTTATGATAGAAATTCCCTCGGCAGCTCACATGTGTAGTGTATGTATTCGTACATCAGCGAAGAATCAAGAATGCTTAACGTGAACTCTCGTAATAGAATGCGTGCCATCATGTATTCGTGAAGCTTGCGTGTATGATTAATAGTATATTTCTAGCTTTCGTTAATAAAGTTGTGCATTGAAGAGGAATACGTCACTACTTTCATTAAGTGGATTTTACTAACAGTTTACGGTTTTATTTATTATTATGCGTTCCCCCACAATTGCACGTCCCACCAGCCGCACATGTATATTTTACATGGGAATTTGATCTATCGCTTATTTCATTTCATTATCTCATTAATTGAATAGCTTCATAAATACTTTTGACTATTTTTAAATATAGACTGAATAAATCAAACCAATCAAAATTACTGAAATCCAATTTGAAGTCGCAAATTTTATTGCAGCTGTAGTTTGAAATTGTGCGGAAGTGTGCTGTGCAATACAATTTTTCACCACGAGCCTATTATTGTATGTTTTGACTCACTCACCCCTTTCCCTCACATGAATACAGTTGACATCTCACCCTCCGGTTGCTCATACAGATTGTGGGCGATCTTGCTCGGATGACAAAGGATTGAGCGCATTCAAAGTAATGCATACATGTATGTACATTTTGTGGCACTAACGTGCTGACAAATGTGCTCACTTGCTCATTATGAAATCCTTTCGAAATTTCTACCGATAAATCTATGAGTTGATAGAATTCAGTTGAATGACTTTGATCAATATTTCCAACAATAACACGGTTGAACTATATTTCAATTGGTTGCCGATATTGCCCTAATTTTTAGGAAACTATTCCAGATTTCGTTCAATTCACAGGTATCCCGATGGCACCCTCTTAGGATAAAAAGCATCTCAGTTAATATTAGTGGACTATTTTATGTGATTTCTAGGTCTCCTAGTTGACTGTAAAACATATTGTCACTTAATTGGCCGTACAACGGATAATAAATACATACTTAACTGTCAAATAGCATAGTTTGTCAAAATTCCCGAGAGAAGGAAAAAATTTGTCTTCGCTAAATGTAAGAAAATATTACCTTAGATGCGCGACTGGGATTCGTCGTACTGCCCCTGAGACCGATAATAATGTGTTTACCTATTAACGCAGCACGTTGCTATTGACCTTAGAAGGCGCATAGGACGCCGAATGCCCGTCATATTTTTAACGAATATTTTTTTACATTTTGCGAGGACTGAATTTTTGTTCCAAAATGCACAAAACTGTCTTACAGTGAGGCATACATATGCTCGCCTTAAAAACTAAAGATGACCGTTAAATTTAGGCAGACCTGAACTTTTGGCTTGCATTTCCATACTTCTTCAAATATACATATCATGTACTTCTTTTCATTACTGTCATACTTTTTAATGCAGCTGCCGCTGCGGAGGCTGTTTTCTAGCCTTCCGCATTTCCGGATGAGACAGCCATTCTGAGATAATAAGACTTCAAGGAACGGGTTTGCGAAATGACTTTAATGAATTTAACGATGATACTTGGGCATCTGCTTCTCCCGATGAGCCCTATCCCGAATATTAATGATATGTCTCAAGTAACAAGTAACCCTCGTGATAATTGTAAATTACAGTAGAATATGAAATATTTCGTCCTGTAAGCATAGATGAATTCGGAGGGAACTCACACTCACAGCTGCCAATGCGATATTCACGTTATCATCAGTAAAATTCATATGTCTAATTTGATTTTCATGAGAAACGTGAATTATTGGTAAACTAGGCAGTTTGATTGAAACTATGCAATAAAAATTAATGCCTGAGATCGGTCATGATGTAATGTCCGGCCATGATAACATTAATAAAATCTGCAATGATACATCGTAATGAGCAAATCTGTTCGAATCATTGGCATGACGATATCTTGAATGAGCTCCACAGTGCCGAAATTATGCAGCCTAAGGGAAATCGAAGAATAACCATGGGAAGGCACATATTCGAAATGAATGATCAATGAGGATGATGATGCCGTTATCTACTCTGGCCGATATGCTCTTAAAGCGGATCCTGTATCATCTGTCATTTCGTAGCATAAAAATATATGTGTGTCTTTCGTGCGAAACATAGGACCGACACTGTTTGGGCATTGATAACACGGTTGCATTGTCAGGATTCGTACGTTTTGTAAAAGTGCGTGAATTTTGAGAAAAAAGTTTAAGTCCCTTAAAAGTTTGTGAATTTCACGATTTTTCAGAAAAGTTTGTGGATTTTTGGAAGAACATAACCAAGTTTCTGCAGATTATTTGTTTTCACGATTTAGACCAAAACAAATGTCTCCCAGTGTCACAAAGATTCGGGAGTTCGTCATAAAATGTTCAAAAAAAATCATGAAATGTGACCAAATTTCATGAAAATCATGAAATTATTTGTCAGGTGAATTTGGGGTGAACGGGCCAAGGGATAACACGGCCTTGAGCACACCAACAATGGAAGCAACTAAATCCAAGTTCGGAATCACGTTCTTGAAATTAGGATCATACCCTTTGCACAAAATGCATAACTGTTTCAAGAAAGGTGTGAAGACACCTTGAATTAATTTCCATTAATTCACTAAGTCTTCTATGGATTGAGGTATTAATGGAATTCGCGTAAAGTGCTACTTCGATTCTCGTTAATTATGTAAAAATATAAAAGGAATATTGAAAATGTATTTAGACATATTTAAAAGGATGATAGATAAGAAACACAGTTTGCAACCCTACATTTTACCCTTTCATCATCCCTGACCAAGCAGAATTCATTAATCGAAACCGGTTGAATTAGAGAATCCGTACTAAGAACGATTTTTACGACGTTTTACCTATGCACAAGTAGAATTCATTCATCCACTTCCGTTCTGTCTGTAGAATACACTTTGCCTGTAAAGCTACTTTGAGATCACGCAGTGCAGGGACAGGGAATCTCTCCATTACATGTCAGATCTGCAATGAAGTCTGTACACGGACAATGAGGGCGATATAACAGAAATAACGGAAGGCAATGGTGTGCTGCCAATGCCTATTCATCAAGACGTTTTCGATTTTCTGAAGCTCAAATTCAAAAGGGGAGCAAAAATTGCTTCCTCTCAGAGTGAATCGTATAAAGCATTTTCATCAATAGGAGTATGTTGCAGGAATCTGCAATCAGTCCTCTAATACTCATGTATGATATGCATGCTTTAGCCTACATAAACGTATAAAGTATAGGCTATATCTAATTCATAGTTCAATGCACAAATGCTGTAGACTTACATGATATGCAGTGTTGTTCACATCCTAATTTACATTTGTACGTTTCTAGGCTGGTAAGAAAAAGAAAGGCAGCAAATCAGCGAAAAGTGGAAAATCAAAAGGTGGAAAGAAAAGTGGTAAGAAAAGAAGTAAATCAGCTCCGGCAGGAGCAAGTCCTGAGAAGAAAGATCCACCAGACATTTTAAGTGAAATTGCAATGGAAAATTTGTCCTTCATTGCGCATAACGCAGTGCAAGCATTGGAATTTCGCGGATTTGCTTGGGGGACTGGTGCTAGTGGCGGCGGTAAGAAGAAAAAAGGAAAAGGAAAAAAGAAAAAGAAGTAATTGTTGCAAGTGTGGTTTCGCCTGAAATCCATGTTTTTACTATTTTTGAATGTGATTACATGTTTTTCTCAGCTTTCGGGCAAAGTGCCATTGGAATCTAAAATGACTGCTTTGGAATATTGGTTTATAAACCTTCATCTTGGTGTACACAATTTCCGACGCAAGTAATGTTACTAGATGTAGCCTACTCATTAAACACATATCCTATTCAAGAGCTATATTCTATCACATTTAGGATTTTGATAATTACATTCATCTGTGATACTGACGCCATATAACGATTCCGTCCATGTGATCTAAGCATCTCCTGTTTCATTCCATCTGAATTCTATTTTTGTGTCCTGAAATGTAAATGATTTTTGTTCTAAGTATAGTGTGCATACAGTGTAAATAGGCCCAATAAAATCAAGGAATGCTCTACTGCTTCTGTACACTCGCTGAACACAGTGTTGATTTATACGAGATCATAGTAGAAAGTACTAGGTCGGTCTGCTATTTAAAAATTTGGTTGCGGGTTGAGTCTGCACTTAAGGAAGCTGATTCCGTTGACCAATGGAGCCATGATTGAAGACATCTTGTTATATGCTAATTTCACTCAAAGACAACAGAATTGACGAGTTGATGAATTCAAGTCAACCATCTGAAAAATTAGAGTTGATACTTCTCGCTTATGCAACTAACGTGCCAGCGATCCGAGATATTATGTGGGATTCAGAGATTTACTCATATTATGGAATCAGTCGATTGTTACACCTGACAATTACTGTATCATTTATTCTTATGTAATATATAATGAAACGAGCGCTGTCAATGATTATTATAACTTCGTTACGGAAAAGTGTAAGTTTATGCAGGTAACCTGCCGTCAAATGGCTATTCATTCCTCCACTTGATCCATGGAAGGCGCATGAGACTTCACAATAACATAAAATTGCGATCACATAATGATTTGATGGTCTCAATAAGTGGTGATCTAAGAAATCTCATTCAGCTAATGCGCACGATGATTTATAGAAAAAACACTTCTAATTTTTAATTATCTACAATCTTTGGACCTCATCTGTCTCATCTCTAAAAAAGGTATATCAGTCAATAATTGTAAATGTGCAGTGCACATTTAAGTTCGAAGTAACCTATTCTTCATCATAAATTCATTATGTAGCGTTAATAAACAATTTTAGCTGTTGTGAAAGTCTGATAAAGAGCATGATTAATGAGTAGAGTTAATTCTCTTAATATCAATTTTTCCTACTGAATCGAGGCAAGTGAAGTGTCTCTCACGAATATGTATTAAATTATCTTAGATAATTCCTAAATCCAAAGTCCTTTTCCATCGATGTGTCCCACTTCGGTAGAGACTCTTCTCAAGGGAGCATTGAGATAAATTAATTTTACTTTTTCACATCGTTTGGTTTGAAAATTATTTGATTTTCAACATCTAGCAATCAATGCATGAAAGTTTCATTCTCATAGTGAAATGTTTTTGTATATCGCTAGAAGTATTCATGTAGTTGAACGAAGAAATATGTAATAACTCCGCTATAACACTTCTACCTCCCGACTTACGGTATCATCGTTGATACACGAAGTGAGGAGCAGGGAGGCAGGAGAATCTTTACTTGACATTTTCAATAGCTTTCATCCTCATATAAATTTTACTTATGAATGTGAAGAGCAGGGCAGACTACCGTTTCTTGATGTTTCTATACAACGCATGCCTGACGGGAAACTGTGTACCACAGTGCACCGTAAACCAACTTTTTCAGGTGTTTACATGAGTTTTCACAGTTTCGTGCCCATTGCCTATAAAAGAGGCCTTGTCCGTTCTCTATTTATTCGTGCGCTTCGTATTTGTTCTGATGAAATGTTAGACCAAGAATTCAATACCATTCGTGCTATTTTGAAGTCTAATGCTTATCCTGAGCACTTCATCGATCAATATGAAGTCACTGAGATCAATAATGTTTCTGTTGCCACCGCTGAAAGAAAGGCTGTTTATGTCAACTTGCCTTTCTATGGTGACAAATCTAGTCTTTTCATTCGCAAATCGATCGATGAACTGCTGGCCAAGTTTGCTCCTGCCGCAAAACCCATAATTATTTTTAAGACCAACTGTATTCCTGTTGCTTCTCCTAAAGATCGTCTGCCAGTGGCCGCCACGTCTTCTGTTATTTATTCTTTTCGTTGTGGTTGTGGATCAACCTATATTGGACGGACGTCACGACCCCTGACAGTTCGAGCGCGGGAGCACATACCCAGGTGGTTCTTAAATGGTCATTTAGGAATTTCTCGCTCTGCAATTACTGAACATGTGCTCAGTTGCTGTAGTGTTCCGAATGACCCTATCAGCAAGTTTGAGATTGTATGCCACGCTTACAATGACCGCATTTTACGTATCCTCGAGGCATTGTTTATTAGACGTGATAATCCCAACCTGTGCAAGCAAAAGGACCATGTGATTAATCTTCGCTTGCCATGGTAATCGGGTGACTCACAGTCTGCCGCTGCTATCGCGTGTTGACCTGTATCTCAACTTTCTCCTTCTTAAAAAATGTCTATCTTTCAATGTAATTTCACATGCTGGGTTACCTTTGACAAGACCAGTCGAAACATGTCAGGTTTACATTTTTCTTCCTAATTTCAATAAACTTTATTATGACTTCGAAAGCATTCTGTGCGCTTTTTATTTATAAAGATACACGAAGTATCTTTTTCTTGAGATCATTCCATTTTCTGACTTCTCTACATTTCAACCTACTTAATGTGTGGAAACCTGATGTACCCGATTCAAAAACGACGGCCTGCTTGTCTTGAGGCCCATTAACACTAGGCGAGGCTGCAGCGCGACCAGGTGCCTGTTCTCATCGAGTGGAGACAAGGGTGGAAAAGAAAATGCCTCGCAATGATGAAATATGCAACTACAAATACTCGCATCATATGATTGCAACTGCTTCAAATTGTTATACCGCAATGGTATTGACTTTCCTCGTGTCACATGCATTTGAATCAGCTTAAACAAACCATTTTAGCGTTATGAAATGATTGAATGTGGCACACTCAGTTTCCTTACTTTGAAATGAAGGGAGACATGGTTAATCGATCATGTAAACTGTTAACTTCAATGAATGAACAACACACACGCGTAAGTCACTGATGCATTTTTTTAAATTCTCTCGTTCCTTAATTTGAATTTAACTTCTTTTTTGAACAAAAATAATTATCTTTTTCAACAAAACATTTATATGATTTCCAGTCCTAAGAAACATTTATTCATTGTCATTTTGAAATAAGAGAAATCATGATAGGCCTATGCGGTTGAACCCAGTTTCGGCTAATCGATCTGTTAGTTTCATTCGACGGGAACAGGTCGTTTTGCCATAATGTCAAGACTTAAGATGTCGACATAGAGTAAGAAATTGCAAATCTCACTTCTGGTGCTATGTAGCTAGCTCATTCAATAAAATCTAATCGGCATGCGAATTGGGGAGTTAACTAATGCTGAGTTGTTACCTTACCTAATACAATACTTGCTCCGGATATCGCAATGGAAAAACAAAAAAGCCTTATCCGGAAATCTTATGTTTTGCTTTTTTGGTCAACCAGCAGTCTAGAACATAACATAAATCTGAGAAGATTGCTGCGTGCAGCCTGGTTAAGCGTTTGAAGTGCTCTCCTCTAATAGTTTTCGTGAAGTCTGTCTTTTTTTTAGACAATCGTCGTTCCGGCACCAGACTCGACTATCGATTCTGAAATGCAAATTTGGCAATTCAATAAATAAACAAAGCGTTTTTCCATTTAGCATGCTGTTTGCTTGAAATGAGCTCTGACATGCAAACGTGGGACCCATGAGATAGCACGATTCGAAACGCCAAGAATGCACTTGTTCATAGTTGCGCCTATCATATATTTTGAATAGCGAATTTCCTATGAATATTTGCTTAATAATGCACTACATTCATAACCTCAGTCTCTGCTCACATTTTCAGATAATAACGGTCTTGATTAGCTCCTGTCTTATTTCTCCCTTGATACAAATTAAGCAAAATCCATAGCGTTCATAAAAACATGCGGTACTCAATTAATATGATTGCCTCAAACAGAAAACGTTTCATGTTTCAGTTGGGACAGATGTGAAGAAAGGTTTTATTCATGTGATTCATTAGCTAAAATATTGAAGTGAAACTATCTACAGCCCAACGTTTCACGCTTCTTTAGGGGTGAAGATCACTATAAATCTTGACGCTGTCTGATTTTACGTTCTGATAAAATACAATTAATTATCCAGTCAATTTTTGATTTAGATGAAAGATCGTACGACCAGTTTCCCCACCAGCAATATAAAATGTGTTGAAAGAGCGGTTCAGGCAGTTCTTAAGAGCGTTAACTATATATAATGAAAAATGCTTTTGTCTGAGTGATGCGATTCTGTAATATATATGTACCTCTTTAATTTTTTGAGTTTCTAAACTAATTCAAACTTTATGAATATAGATGCTAGTATGAACACTTACCTGATCAATCTGTAAAGCGTATCTGTGTATTTCATCGAGGGCATCTTGCATGTTTCAATCAACATGGAACTCATTTGCTAGATTGTCGATGTTTCAAGGAAATTTCTGTATATGAAGATGTTTTTCTAAGACATTTACTGTGCTATTGACCTGCGAAGTATTTACTTTTGAATGAAGTAAGTTCAAAGAACTTTTTACTGTTAATTTTTTGCAAGCTTTTCTTGCTGTAACACTTTGTGAAATTATCCGTCCAATTTTGCTTGAAGGATTTAATTATTGAATAAATTGATATGCTTTCGTAAATTCGGGTTTTGAAGTTTTGTGTCCATGTATAATGAAGGTAGCAATATATTGCATTACTTCATGAATAATATATATGCGCTCATATATATATATGTCATTTCACTTCATGTACATTTACTTCGTTCACCTGATGAAGTCTTAGACGAAAATTCGTGAATAAACAATTCTATCTTGAGACTACGTTGAATTTTTTTAATTTATCTTTATTTATTTATATATATATATATATATATATATATATATATATATATATATATATATATTGTTTTGTTTACAAGTGTTGTTAAACAGTTGGTCGTTCATCAATTTATTGCATTTTTGTAAAGTTCTTTCTGTTTTTCTGTATAATTGTTTTCCCTTGTGATCTAATACCTTGAAGGCGATGTTAGAATACCATTTTACAATATAATATTGATTATTTGACAACGTTTCGGACCTGAAAACTCGGTCCATTTTCAAGTACAAAGAAGTTATGAAAGCATTTAAAATTCATAAGTTACAACATATAAAAATATCACTATTATCAAATAACGTTTAAATGTCTAGTTAATCCCATATCTCTTTTATTTAGTGTGGGATTTCTTTCTTTGATTAGAATGGCTTCAACGATCTGCAACTCATTGATATCTGAGAATTTAGCTAGCACAGACATAGAGTCAATGATGTTTTTGGGTTTTGTGCTGTGTGTGGCAAATGAGTGTTGTTTGATTGAGCCATTGTTCTCGTGTTGTTTGGATCTGACTGACAACTGGTTTGTCGTATAGCCGATGTAGTGAGCATTGTTACAAATGTTCTCCGGACATGAATATTGGTATACGACCCGATCAGTTGATGTTGATTTATCCAATTTAGTTTTTATGGCCGATGACAATTTTAGGTTTTTGTAATAAATTCTGACTTTTATCTTGCTGTCTTCTGATACTGGCTTGACACTATCATTTACAATCTTCGTAAGTCTTTTCTCTTCAATTGTAGAGCTTGAAGTCAACTGTCCATGGTAATAGAAGACCACATCTACTGTTTCTTTTTTATCTTCTTTTGAGAGAAATCTGTCAAGATGGATTTTGATATATTTATCCACTAATGATAAAGGATAGTTGTTGTTTGTTTAACTGTTCTTATTTCGTTATCAAAGGATGACCAATCTGAACACAAAGACAAAGCTCGATGAATATAGCTCTTGATGACAGAAATCTTGTAGCGCTCAGTTGTGAAGGAATTGAAATCAAGGCAAGTACCACCCGAAACCTTTTTCCGATAAACCGAGAATGTTAGGATATCATCACGTTTGACAAGAACATCCAAAAATTGTAACGTGCCATTCGTCTCAATGTCAAAGGTGAATTCTAAAACCGAGTTTTCTTTGAATCTATCAATAATGAAGTTAAGATGATCATGTGATTGCAAAATAAGAAAGGTATCATCAACGTATCGAAAATAACATCTCGGTTTCACCTCACTTGGAAGATTGGAGAAAACTTGATTTTCAATGTAAGACATATAAAAATTGGCATAGAGAGGGCCAAGTGGTGAGCCCATGGAAACACCATCAATTTGCTTGTATAACTGCCCATTCCAAGTAAACGGAGTTTGGGTTGTACAAAGTAGCAATAATTTCTCCATAATAGACTTAGGTATGCTGGGGGATGGAAGATTTGGATGCGAGTATAATCTGGACAAGATAATATGTGTAGTTTCAATGACTGGAACATTAGTAAAGAGTCCGACGGCATCCATTGAAGCCATGATCCTTCCACTCAAGTTGCTGAGAGACATCGATTTATTTACGAAATCGAAGGATGAGTCAGTCATGAAAGAAGAATCACAATAAGGCTTGATCAACCCATTCAAGTATTGACTTAACTCGTGAGTAACAGTTCCAACCATAGAAATAATTGGTCGAAGAGGAGGATCAGAAACACTTTTATGAACCTTAGGTAAACCGTAAAGGAATCCCGGCCGAAAGTATCCTGTTAGTTTTTTGATTTTTATATTGTTGGATGAATTTGCAATGACATTATTCAATTCGCGCTTGAGTTTATCAGTTGGGTCACTTTGTAATGGTAGGAATTTCGAAGTGTCATTCACAATCGCGTTCAACTTTTCATTATAGTCATCTCTATCCATTAAAACACACTTTCCACCTTTATCAGCCTTTTTCATAACTAAGTTTGTGTTGTTTTTGAGACGTTTTAAAGCATTTTGCTCTGGTTTAGAAAGTGGACTTTTACTTTTGTCTGTGGTTTTTGTAAAAGCAAAACTTTTTAGATCAGCCACGAGTTTGTCATTATTTACAATTTTGACCACATTTTCAAAGTCTGATTTCTTGATGGATGAATACAATTTTTCTGTTTCAACCTTTTTCATCAATTCATCGTATCTCGGTTTCAAACAGAAATCCATACCCTTTTGTAGTAGACTGTTTTCGTCATTACTCAATGTGGTCGAAGAGCAATTTATGACTCGATCTTGTTCTTCAGGCAGGTACATATCAGCATCGTATAAGTTCATCAGTTTCTTCAGTTGTTTGAATTTCACATTTTCTGATACTGAGTTGCATATTCGAAGCATAAAGTGCATCAGTCCAAGGAAGCGAAAATCAGATGTCACATGTTGTCTTAGTTCAAGAAGATTTTTGCACAGTTCTTTTTGAAGCAATGTCAGTTTGTTCTTAGCTTCAGCAATTTCAATATCAATTAATTCTGTACGGAAACGCTCCGTTTTTTCATGTTTACGAGCAGCATCATTGTGTAAGCGAAATATATATATTGTCAGCAATATATATATATTGCGAAGGAAAACTACTTGTCTTGTTCAACCGAACATGTTTCGGAAATTTTACATTTCCATCATCAGCGGTACATGCAAATAGCGTAAAATGAAAAGAAAAGTTAATTTATACTAAAATCAGGTAAAATGAAGTCTGAAGTCAAATACCGTAATAGTCAAAAACCCTAATGGCTATTATGAGAAAATTTCCAATATGCTGAATGACTCGTCAAAATTCAAAACTTATAGACCTGACAAATGGTCTAAAAAAGATCCATTCATCTTGGAAGAAGAGCGCTTCAATAGAAAGCTGCAGAATTTGAAGACAAAAAATTGATTGATGACCAAATTGTAAGTGAAATCAAGGCAGTGGGATCGCAGCCCGCCTCTACGGTCTTCCGAAGGTACATAAAGATAAAGACAATCCTCCTCACCGCTTTATATTGAATATGCGCAACTCATATTTGTCCAATCTCTGAGGCTGGTTGGATACTATATTGAAGCAGGATATTCCTGATCGGTATATTATCAAAGACAAATTCAGCTTTGTGGAAAGGTTAAATACCCTATCTCCATCGGAAATCAAAAATTGCAAACTTCACAGTTTTGATGTTGTCAACCTTTTTACGAACATACCTGTAAAGAAAACGATCGATTACATCTTGTTAGTGGTAGACTTTGATCTGTGTCCTATCATTTCTATTGCTTTGAGAAAGTTGTTGACACTCGCTTGTACCAACATACTTTTCTCGTTCAATGATCAACTTTTTACCCAAATGGATGGCATGCCCATGGGGTCAAAATCGGGCCCAACTATGTCTGCTTTCACCCTGGATTATATTGAAAGCCATTTTTCTTCTTTTACCGGTAAAAAGCCGGATCTCTATATTCGATACGTTGATGATTGCTTCCTGGCATTCAAGAACGATGAGGATGCCACTGAGTTTTTTTTAAATGGATGAACTCGATTGACTGCAATATCCAGTTCACGGTGGAACGTGGTGTCGACAGTCTAGTTTTCCTTGATACGCTCGTTAAAGTGACTGATGATGGCTTTGACGTGCGTTTACATATAAAAGAAGCGAATACTGGTGTTTATATGCCGATATCGGCATATGCGCCCCTTCATTACAAGTTTGCTCCTATGCGCTCTCTTTTTTCTCGAGCTCGGAAAATTTGCTCCAATGAGAGTAATTATCAAGAAGCTGTCAAAACTATCACCAGCATTTTTAAGAAAAATGGCTTTCCTGATCACATGGTAAACGCGCCCCGAGTGAACCGGAAAAAAGAGAACGATTGAGTGGTCAATTGTACTTGAAAAACTTTATTGGGACCACCGACTTGGGACTTAGGTACACAAGGGAAACAGTTTCTACAAAAAACATTCGAGGCAAGTTACAAGATAATTACACTCTAAAAATTGTACAGAACTTGCCAACTTACATTGACCGATTCGCAATCAACAGAACTTTGCTAGAATGCTAGAGCTAATGACAATTACATGTACGATATGGATATCCATGACAATTTAAAATTTCAAATACAGCGAGTTGACAAATCATAGCACTACAACATCATTGTTTACAACACTAAAGCGAGACAGCCATAGATAACTTAAAGGCCAAACTAAAGCATAGATTTCTAAATTTAGAAATTAATTGAGAAATTTAGAAGTCTGACTAAAGTATGGATAGAGCATAGACTTCTAAATTTGGAAAATTTGTGATAGATAAAAGATACATTATGTGCTGCTTGGAATTGATTTCTCTCTGTGATAGATGCAAACATTCTCAGATTTTTCGACAGTCAATGATGCGATGATGCTGAGGGGAAGATTTCAACTTATAATCGGCATTTTCAGTCCATTATCGTTTTGAGATGTCACAAACCCAGATGGAATTTTTTTCTTTCTAAATTCTAGACAAAATTGTCATAACAAGAAATCTTCCGATTGTGTTTCCATTGCCAGGACATATAGTTGAAAACGTGGCCATGCTGGATCGCGGCTTTGTAGTTGTTTGGAGAAGTATCTAGACAGATGAAGGAATTTTGGCACTGTACTTTAGATCACGCTGTTTCATTTCTTCAATTTTTCTTCATTGCTTGCCATGATGATCCATGTCCTTCGTGGTAGCATTTGTCAGATTCATGGAATTGAAGGTTACACAAGACGTCACACGAGGTTGCACAAGAATGTTTAGTTGGGATATAATACTCTCAACTAAATCGATGCAATCAAAAAATTCAAATTTCTTTGTTATGCAGGCAGAGGAATGTATTTGTGTTACACCGTCATTGCATTTCGGTTCACAGCCAGCAACGGTATACTGTATTTGCTTGCATTTTGCATTCAAATAAGCTGCAAAATACGATCTTTTGCAACACGAATGTTGGTTGGCCTGAACATGTATAAAATGATTTCAAATTTTGCTTACCTATCTGTCCAGAGAAATTTAGAAGTCTATGGATAGAGTTTTTGTACAAACATAGAAATAGAAAAGATGAATGGGATATGAAATCAAAGAAAGTTTTTGCACTTCAGCAACACCGGTTCCACAAATATCTTTACACAAATAGTATTTGCAAAAAGTCCTATAATTCAACAACAAAATATGATTCGGAGTCAACGGTTCTTGATCATTGGGATCATCTGAAATAGTAGTCAAATGTCTATTATTAAGGATCGACTCCACCTTGCACATCACGATGTTCAGAGAATCATCAGAGAGACGAATACACTGTTCATTCATCAGCTTAAAACCTTTCGTATCGTCCTGATCTCACGCTCCCAAACACCACCGAAATGTAATGCAGTGGGGGATGAAAAATCTCTTTGGAGCATTTCCTCAGACACAACAGCATCATTCCATTCTTTCAGCTCTCGATTTAGCTCTCTTTGAGCTCCGACAAACAAGGTTACTCCGAATAACCTTAACGCTACCTCTTCGTGCGATAAATCGTCTGAGTGAATTAATAAACGGGTCTGATTCGAGAGAATGTGCTACTTCAATATGTATGGCACGACTGTTAAACAAGTGAATATAACACCATAGTGTTTTTCGATTTTTCTACCTCTTGTGACTTCAAAATATGCGAAACAATCAATACCAACATCTGTGAAAGGAGGCTTATCACTTTCTAATCGATGTGAAGGTAAGTCAGACATAATAGGAATGATGGGTTTACCCTGACGCTTGCGACAAAGTAAACAATGCTTGATTGCTTTTCTCGCGAGTTCACTTACTCCAATTATCCATTAATTTCTTCGGAGAGTCGACACCTCAGTTTCTCGACCCATACAACCGCATTTGGAATATGCATCCCTTACAAGTAACTCAGAAACATGATGATTTTTCGGTAATACACGTATGTTTGACCTCATAAGAAATGGAAGCCCTGGATAACCTCCCATGGAAGGCAATATGCCTTCATCGTCAATAAATGGATTCAGCTTTGACGACGACGACTTTGACGTAGAAGCATTGCGCTTAACTACTGCTATCTCTTGTCTCTATATCAGGACAATGAACTCTGGGTTATCAGGTGGTATAGATGGCCTTCGGCCAATTCATCTGAAATCTTTGATCTGCTTGGGCAATGAGGCTAGTAAAAACCTTTTGAATCAACTTACACGTTTGATAATTAGATGTGCTGAAGGCAGAATACCAGATTTTGTCAGAGATGCTTTTTTCTCAGCTAATCTTTGCGCTCTTAGAAAGAAGAGCGGTGGACTTAGGCCTATTGCTGTCGGTATCACGTACAGACGATTAACAACAAGACTTTTGGTTAGATTATCAAATAGTACTTTAAGCAATCATTTTTTCCCAAATAAACTTGGTTTTGGTTTCAAGAATGGCTGTGAAAGTAGTACTCATGCAGTGAGGATTTTAAGTGACCAACTGACCGCGAAAACTGAATCGACCTGCATGGTTAAAATAGACATGCAAAATGCATTCAATTCGTTGAACAGAGGACATTTTCTCGAGCAAGTTCACAAACATGTCCCATTACTTTTCCCCCTCTTGCAACAGGCATATGCAGACCCATCGCATCTTCTATTCGGTGAAGAAATCATTATGTCTGAATGTGGGTTGCAACAAGGCGATCCCTTTGGCCCTCCTCCCTTGATCCCTGTTAGAACCAAGAGATGTTCTAAACGAGATTGTTAAGAACATCTCTTGTCCAGTGAATATATGGTATCTCGACGACGGTACACTTAGTGGCCCCTTTGATTCAATTTTTGACAACCTGTTTAAGATACTATACCTGAATTCAAACGCATTGGTCTCAATATAAATCCAACTAAGTCTGAATTTTGTGCATGGAATGTGTCAGATAATGAAATGAATCGATATCGCTCAAGATTAGACTCAATTCTACCTGGTATTAAGATGACAAAAGTTAGTGATCTTGAAATTCTCGGTTCACCAATATGTGCAGAGGCAATTCCTGAGGCTCTTGAACAAAAATGCAGCAATCTCTGTCGCATGATTGACAGACTTCCATTTTTGGATCCGCATCCTGCTTATGTGTTGCTTCGTCAAGCATTTTCTATTCCTAAATTTTTGTATATTCTGCGTTCTTCACCCTCTTACTTGTATCCTGATATACTTGCAAAAATTGATGATTCTCTCAGAGCTGGCTTGGAAGACATTTGCAACGTTCGTCTTGATGAACATCAATGGAAACAAGCTTGCCAGCCAGTTAAATTTGGAGGGTTGGGAATTAGACGTACGACAGACATCGCTTTATCAGCCTATTTGTCCACTATCGTGTTTTCAGAAGCGGTAATCAAAATGCTTATTTCTAATCTTTCTGATGAGCAAAGCGTTACCGCATTCGTCAACAGTGTGAGGAAAGACTGGTGTGATAATTATGGTGAAATTCAATCCGAAGACGATCAATTATCCCAAAAATCATTGGAGAATAAAGTCATACAAAAACATAGTGTACTGCTATTGAGAGATACTGATCAAACATCACGAGCTCGCATATTAGGTGCCTGTGCACCTTTCTCCGGCTGCTGGTTGAATGTTGCTCCAGTTCCTGCTTTAGGAACTCGCTTAGACGACGTTACCTTCCGCATCGGTGTTGCTCTTCGCGTCGGCGGGGGGGGGGGAAGTGTGCGAACCTCAATGTTCCCGTTGTGGACAAAAAGTCGATGAGCTGGGTCACCATCCTCTGTCCTGCAAATTCAGTGCCGGTCGAACACCACGCCATGCTGCCATCAACGACATAATCAGGAGAGCCCTTTGTTCCGCTGGAATCCCAGCTGTGCTGGAACCAGCAGGTCTCGACAGAGGAGACGGCAAGAGGCCTGACGGACTGACATCTTTCCCGTACAAATCAGGTCGATGTTTGATTTGGGATGCCACAGTGGTAGACACTTTCTGTCAGTCTAACATCAACAGCACGTGTCTTACCCCGGGATCTGCTGCAGCAACAGCTGAGGGAAACAAGCGCCAAAAATATGCGTCATTGAGTAACGACTATCTTTTTGAGCCTTTTGGTTTTGAGACGTCGGGGGCCTGGGGTCCAAATTCAACCCGCGTCATAGGGGATATTGGAAATCGCCTGATGATATCCACTGGCGATCAGCGTCAGAAGGCGTGGTTGGCGCAACGACTATCTCTCGCCATTGTTCGAGGTAACGCAACGGCCATAACAACTTCCGTGAAGCGTACCTCTTTAGGCCTATTTTTTGAAAATTTTTCTAACTAATTTACCAAATCTTTTACTCCTTTTTTACCTCGTGATAACTTTTGTGTCATTTTATTATTTCTTGGTTCATGATGTTATTCTGTTTTTGTAAAAGAATTAAACATCTCTTGACTGAACCGAGTACGTTGTACATATTCGATTATAATTAGTTCTGCCCTTTTGAGATCCTGAGTTGTGAGATTTGGTGGAATCTTACTTTTCTTCAAAAGACAATCTTTGACTTTAAGAATCCAAGAAACTTTTCGTCCTAGCCTATACCAGTCAGAGGAAGAACTTACCAATCTTTCTATCGGATCATCTGCGACGGTCGTACTATAAGATTGAACATCTTTATCTTGCTTTACTTCTGGATCACACTCGTTGCCATCGTCAGGATGGGTTGGGTAAGTTGGTCAAGTCTCTGGGGATTGCCAAAGAAAGTCCGGTCCATTCTTCTATTCATCGGCTTTAATGAATTTACATATTTCAAGCCCACGACTTGCATGGTCACCAGGATTCAATTTGCAGCGAACATATCGCCACTGTTCAGGATTTCATCGCTCTTGAATGTATGACAAATCTCTTGGTTGTGCTACTAAGATACCTCAAAACAGTTGTACTGTCTGTCCAAAAAACATAGTCTGTAACCTCGATATCGAGTTCAGTATCAAGTATTGTCTTGATTAGTACTGCAAGTTTTGCCGCAGTCAACTCTAACCTTGGAATTGTTGTCTTTCTGATAGGAGCAAGACGAGATTTAGCATAGATAATGGAGCAATGAGGATCTTTGTTTTCATTTTCGAATCGAGCATAAGCAGCAGCTCCAAAACCGACTTCGCTGCCGTCACAAAAAACGTGCACAGAACATTTTTTTGAAATGAAATTGACCGATAGTAAACATCTAGGAATTTCATACTTAAGAAGCTCGGGTACAAATGACAACCATTTATTCCACATCAGCCTTAGTCTTTCAGGAAGAGAATCGTCCCAATTCAATTTCAGTATACATAGCTCCTGGAATATCTGTTTTGCAGGCAAAACTGCTGGGCTTACGAATCCAAGAGGGTCATAAATCAACGCTATAACCGTTAAAATACTTCTTCTGGTACATTCATGATTTGTCTGGGCAATTTTGAATGTATTGGTCAAAATATTCCATTTCATGTCTAGAGCTCGTTGAGTGGGGACCTCATGATTCAAAATTGCTTCCGCGACATCCGTATCGCGATCAGCTGGTGCAACCAAAGACTATGGATTATGTAAAGACTGAAAACTCGACTGAAAATTGAAAAAAAACATTTGATATCTATGATGAGGACTAATCAACATAGATATTTCCCTATCTTACAATGTTTAACAATTGTCCGATATCTTCGTTGAGGAGTTGTTTCCACTTCTTATACATTGAGAGATAGGATAGTTTCCGGTCTTTATATAATCCATAGTCTTTGGGTGCAACAGAATCGATTACGGTCTGTGAATTACCTACAAGCGTCGTCAGTTTGAAACCACTAAAAAAATAAGATTCTTTCCCCTGATGAAGAAGCTTCCTGGACTCATCCTTGCTAATGGTTGATTGCTGATTCCTGAAAATGTAAATTTGCCTTGACGAAAACGCAGCAGTACACCCACTAAGCTGCTTGTAAGATCGGGTCCTTGTAATTACATAGAGTTCAAGGATACGCCTTTATAACTTAACGAACAATCAAAAACGACTCGGACCTTTTGCTTCGTTTTATGGTATACTACATGATGAACTACATGCCAAGTCTTACCCGCATCCAACGCTAGAGGTACGGCCTCCACAAAACCGTCACTAATCATTTTACTCATCAATTCAGAATAATCGCGAAGATAATCAGAATGTGTACTCAAACGTCTTCGAGTACACTTAACTCGTTCAAGGCTTCAATGGCGTGAAATCAGTCATTCGGAAAGTCAGGGTTTTCATCACGAAAGGGAAGTGGGATGATATAGCGTCCATCTTCAAATTTTCCACGACACACCTTACTCTCCCACAACTTGTCTTCAACGGATGGACCAATTTCTTTGGAATCCGTGTCGCGAAAGTCGGAAGTATACAACTGATTCAACTTCTCTTCAATGTCGATAATATTGTGTACCTTTGTGCGATTTACTTTTGATTTAATAATACGAGAGGACAGTGGCCCACCCACTTATGGCCCAACCCAGCTTATGTTCAGTGACAAAAGGTTCGTGATCCTCTCTGGGACATTTACACCAAGAAGTAAGCCAACTTCAGCTTCAATGAAATTTATCAGAACATTAATTAGATTCATCATGTCTTCTTTCTTTACCATGTCTTCCGAAGAAATTGGAAGCTCAAATCGAGAATATGTGACTGGAAGTTTGATCATTTCGTTCTCATCAAGATCAGTAATTTCCAAATTGTTGACTACTCGAGTCAAAGTAGAGCTCATAGATTTCTCCATTGTCGTTAACTTAATTTCGGTTGTGGTAACTTTTACTCCGAGCGATTCTTATACATGATCTGTTACAAAACAATCTGACTACACCACACTAATTTCAATGAAATTTCACTTTACAATAATGAATGAAAATTACTGGTTGCTGCTCAAAAATTATAAACACTTCGCAACACAGACTGACTCAATTGTTGTTCAAAGAAAGTTAATTTCTTCACTGTTAAATCAGAGTATTTTCCACACTTGCTGGTTAATAGTTTTGAGATAAAGCAGTTATTTCACTTCTATCATTGATTTGACTTTGTTGAATGATGAATTATTGAAGTATGATGATTGACTTACTTTGACTTCATTGAATTCACCACACTTACGACTTTGACCATTTGGTACTTATCTCATTTGGTACGACTTAACTTGTATTGCCTTTGAGACTTCGGTGACTTGATTTTGAGAGGAGCTGACTTGCATTGATTACTTGACTTGACTCGCAGAAACTTCAATTTCTTCACATTGATTACGGTACTTGCGTCCGATCGGCGTGTAAGTTGAAACTGTAGATGCGCCCCGAGTGAACCCGAAAAAAAGAGAACGATTGAGTGGTCAATTGTACTTGAAAAACTTTATTGGGACCACCGACTTGGGACTTAGGTACACAAGGGAAACAGTTTCTACAAAAAAACATTCGAGGCAAGTTACAAGATATTTACACTCGAAAAATGTACAGAACTTGCCAACTTACATTGACCGATTCGCAATCAACAGAACTTTACGTAATGGATAGAGGATGGTTATGCGATTCTCTGGGATATAGAGAGGAAAATTATTTGATGGATCCCGAGGGCTTAAGCCCGAGGGATGTATCAAATAATTTCACGAGCTATGTCAGATAATCGCATAGCTATCCTCTATCCGTTATAAAGCATAGAAATTAACAATACCATAGAAAGTCCTAGAATGGAAATTGCATGAAAATTATGGCACACTCCGGGGGAACTTAGTTGGGGCAAAAACCAAATTTTGCGAGCTGGCTTTCTTGTTTTCGGGTTGGCATTTTTAATTATCAAGTCAATTTGTGATGTGGATTGTTGCCCCTTGTCAAAAGATCATGTACACAAAAGCAATAATGAATTTACAAAATACTGCGGCGACAGGATGACAAAGAAGGAAATCCTTTAAAACGTTCTCTACCTTCATCATTTTGAAATATCGCTCCTATAATCTATCAATAGTATAATCAGACTCTTATGCAACTTGTAATGTCGATTTACAGAACATGCATAACTCCAGCTTGAAATAAACCGTCGGGTATTCATTTTACTTTAAAGGGTTCCCCTGTTCTTTACATTTGAACAAGTTTCAAAATTTTCGCATGCTTTCGAATATCAGCTGCCAAAATATCATCAGACTATTTTACTGTCATTCAATGATTAATTGAAAAGATCCAGCGACATTCTACTTATCTGAAAAATGATTGTAGGTAAAGAAGCTTTCAGTGTGTCTATTCCAGAAAAGCACTAGGTCTCTTAACCGCTTGACCGAGAAATTATCCAATAATTAGAAATTTCATCTGTGAATTCTTGAGATGTTCTTTCAACCAGTACAG
The DNA here is from genome assembly GCA_907163375.1 of Prostheceraeus crozeri. Classification (NCBI taxonomy): domain Eukaryota; kingdom Metazoa; phylum Platyhelminthes; order Polycladida; family Euryleptidae; genus Prostheceraeus; species Prostheceraeus crozeri. Next base: position 88,887 of record CAJQUW010014885.1, read on the forward strand.
CGACCACTTTTAATATGACTCTGGGAACCAAATTTTAATTCGTATTCCAGTGTTGAAAAATTGTAGAATAGTTGTGAATGACTGGCACAAATAGACACAGCATATTAATCCATGGAATAGTAAGCTACTTCACATGATACAATAACACCATCTCACTAAAATTCTCTTCATGAAGATCCTGTAATTTGCTGTCAACATTTTCCACAACCAATTTGGCATATAGTTTGACTATGATATAATGTTTTAGATCGAATCTAATCTACAAACCATAGATTTTTCCATGTGCCATCATTGTATATAGGTAAGATATCAAACTTCCATTCTAGTGTACTATTATCCACTTCTATGTTATAAAGTATGCCAGATTATTAGGACCATAGATGTCCGCGATAAAATCCCTCTATACCAAGATTTTCCCTGGGAACAGATTTTATTAGATATAGAAGGGATTCTGTGGTAGGTATACCATAGCATTCTTCAAATTCCCGAAGGAGAAAAATAGCAATCTGCCCGAGCGTAGCGAGGGCAGATTCTATTTTTCCTGAGGGAATTTGAGCAAGAATGCTATGGTATACCTGTTATATATCATGATCCGACATCTGGACTATTTCTACGAGGAAAGTTCTACGGGAAAGCTATTTTTCATAGAAATGTTATAATACACGTATGTATGCATGCAGTGCATCACGGCAAGGTCATTGCATGAATACCTGAGGACAAGAGAAGTCGGCTACAATGACAGAAAGCAATCAAGATTGGGTCGATTTAGATTTTGACGACCTTGATCATTTTTTAATGAATGACAATGTGGATGAACGATTTGAAACAAGCTTAAGTAAAGAAGAACTCGAAAGAAGAATTGAAAACACTTTATCTAAGAATTCAAAGAAAAGGCACAATGGGCAGTGAAGATTTTTAAGGAATGGCTATCAAGAAGACAATTAAACGGAATAATTAAAGGACCACATGTTTTCTAGGATTTTGAAGAGATGACGAAATCGGAGTTAGATTCGCAACTGCAATATTTTGCATTTGAGGTACGCAAGAAGAGTGGCGGTCGCTACCCTGCTACGTCCTTGCGTGACATATTCCAGGGGATTGGATACTATCACAAGGTCATCCTAGGAAGAGGATGGCGAATCTTCAACGATAGTGAATTCCATCAATCAAGAACATCATTGAACGCCGCGATGAAGGAGGCCAATTCATTGGGTATCAAAAGCCAAGGCAATGGGTCAGCAAATGCGGTTTCTAGGCAACAAGAAGAAAATCTATGGAACACAAATGTTTTGGGTGATACCAGCCCTGAAGTTCTATTGAGAACAATCTTCTTTTGCTGTGGAAAACTTTTCGGCTTGAGAGGTGGAAGAGAACACCGTGAATTAGAACTTGGAAAACATATTACATTATCGCAGACCGAACGCGGAGAAGCCATAGTCTACAGTAACAGCTATTCAAAAAATTTTACAGGTGGACTAAAGCAAAGCACATTAAAACCCAAATCGGTGAAGATATTTTCATGCGCTGAAAACCCACAAAGATGTTTCGTGAGATTGTATAAACTCTATGTTTCAAAAAGACCATCAAATTGCAAGACAACAGCATTCTATCTCAGAGCAAAGAAAAATTTCAGTTATGATGTTTGGTATGACGACCTTGTGCTCGGCCACAATTCTTTAGACGACATGATGAAGAGCATTGCCTTCCTCGGCAATCTGAATGGCAACTTTACCAATCATTCACTGAAGAAAACAACCGGTCAATATTTGAAAACTATGCCTGAAACACAAAAGCGATCTCACACGGGAAATCGTTCACATTCACAGTCAGTCTATGAGCAGGTTGACGACGATGATTTTGCTTTGACTTCAGCCGCTCTGTATGGTCAAACATCGGATGCAACCAACCCCCCTGTGACGGAAGTAACTGCAACTTCCTCAGTATCGAGAAGCACAGTGTCGAGAAGCATCAACTTTAACGAACAAAATGTCAATCTCAACGAAGTGAACCTCAACGTCACTGCTCCACCTTCGAAGCAACTGAAGATGGAAGTACATGCAGAGAAGAACATTATTTCCTTTCACTTCTTCTGACTTCTCTGTCTAAATGTTTAATTGTTCGTTACTTTGTAACTTATCATTTACTGTATGTACGACTTAATAGAATTTTTACAATTAGCGGGATGGTTCTTTGATTATATTTCATGGTATATTTGATAGATGTCTATTCGGATCATGATATATGAAATACGATTCTATATACAGCTATGCAATAATCTGGCATACTTTATTAGAATGTTAGAGCTAATGACAATTAGCACATGCACGATATGGATATCCATGACAATTCAAAATTTCAAATACAGCGAGTTGACAAATCATAGCACTACAACATCATTGTTTACAACACTAGAGCGAGACAGTCATAGATAACTTAAAGGCCAAACTAAAGCATGGATAGAGCATAGACTTCTAAATTTCTAGAATTTTTAGAAGTCTATGGATAGAGCATGTATAGAGTCTTTGTACAAACATAGAAATAGAAAAGAGATGAATGAGATATGAAATCATAGAAAGTTTTTGCACTTCAGCAACAACATGATTAATCGAACTCTCATGAAAGTGGAAGAAAACTTCGAATAGAACAGTGAATTGTGAAACCAGCAACTCTGATGAACGAATTATAAATTGGTCTATTCCTTTCATTGAAAATATTTTTTTAAACCTCAAGTGTCGCATGAAAGAAATAAATCGCAGGCTCCCTGAGAACGTCGAAGTTCGTCCTATCTTCAAAATTAATATATTGCAGAACTATTGCCGCAACAAAGATCGCATTTCGAATGGCTTGAAATCTAACCTCTCTTATTTACACAGTTGTGACCGCTGTCAAATGTGGTACATCGGGGCCACTAAGAGGCACTTTGCTGCTAGAATAAGCGAACATCGTAAAGGCTATCCATGTCCGACAGAAATTTCTATGCAACGACATCACCCAAAGTCTGAAAATTTCTCGTTTCTCGGCTATTGTAAATACCCTCTCATTCTGGAATCTATTTTCATTAAAGAGAATCAAAGTGTATTGTCCAATGAACGGAATAGATCCGTACCATTGTATCTCGGATTGTAAATTCTCTCTCTGACCTCACTCTTCTACGCAGTTTCTTTGAACAGTATTTGACTTCAGACTTCATTTTACCTGATTTAGTATAAATTAACTTTTCTTTTCATTTAATAAAATTTCCGAAACATGTTAGGTTGAAGAAGACAAGTAGTTTTCCTTCGCAGTGAATCTGGCTCAATTATATCACAAACATATTCCAAATAAGGTAGCCGAGAAAAACTGAGAAATCTTTTTCCCTGACCGGTTTCTGCTTCCTCTGGGAGCTTTGTCAAAGGGAATGAAATTATATTTTCAAAAAATACAAAAATAAACAAATCGTGCATTAATATTTTAATGTTCATGCTTTTTTAGTGAAAGTTTAAGCATAGAAATGAAAAACTCTTCTTTCTTCTCTTTTTGGTATTTACTGCATTGTGGAGGTAATTGATATATCGGTGCGACCATAGATTTTGCATCATGATTACTGGCACAAGATGCTATGTGCTTACTGACGCTTAGGATGGCATAGTTAGGATGGGATATTTGCTGCCTGTGGATAGTTATTCTCGTCCTACGCATACCACCAGTTTGGCCTACATAAAATTGACTGCAGCCGCTACAAAAAAGAGCGTAAATGACATTACATGACAGACAATTAATATTAGATTTAATTTCGAAAGTTCTTAAATCGTTTTCTACTTTAAAGTTAACTGTTTCCCATCAACAAGGCAAAACTTTCCCCTCAAGGGGAAACAAACTGTTTGCTACGCCTGGTGCTTCGACTGACCAAGTGAATGAATTTAGTGATCAGTCAATTAAGGAGCTTACGATTAAATTTTATGAGAAAAAGCAAAAAATAATGAACTTCTCGGGCTGTGCAACGATTTAGGAAACGGTCTGTATGCCTGTAACTCGAATTTCCCTTGTATGGATTTCGGTAGGTTTTTTTCTGCTGTCAAGGCCAGGGTTTCGGAGCCGGAGCTGTATCCGTGTTAGCAGGTCGGAGCCGGAGCCGACATAAAATACTACGGTTCCGGCTCTGACTTGAAGTTTCGTATGTATTTGAATTCACTCAGCGAGGAAGCGTGATACCGGGTTTTTTTAAGTACCGGTAGCTTATTTCTTGTATACATGCCATTAAACACTTTTTCTACTAGAACTACTACTTCGACTTTATTTAACATTATTCAACTATTAGGCTATCGAAAAATATGTAGGTAGGCCTAGATGAAAGTGACTTTGATTTTATGTCCGAATTTTTTAACTAGTATTTGAGTTATATCGATTGGGATGTTTTGTTAAGGGTGTAGTTCGGTCGAATTTTTGACCTAGTCTCTATCTTAACTCTGTCTCCTCCTGAGTGAGACGGGACAACTTTTGAAACAAACGGGTCTCCATGCCAAGTAGCGTCCTTTGCGCACAGCAGGCGAAAAGAGAGTTGATGATGACGTCACGGTACTTATGGATTATCTCACCCCCATGTTTTCAAATTTGTCTAATAGCTGTAGAAATAAATCAATTGTCACAAAACTTTGAACACACGTCAGTAAGGATATTCTATAGCCACATACCAAATTTTGGGCAAATCGGATAAGTGCTTTTTGAATTAGGAGCGATAACTTGAAGTGCAACGATGCTGATCTTCAGCTTGCGCAGCTTGATCTGACTTGTCAGCGGCCTCATCGTCTGACTGAGACTAGTCATATGCTGCGCGGTGTTGTAGAAAAGGGAGGTTACAGCCAGGCGTTGAATTGTGTCTTGAGACTGCAGGCGGAAGTAAAATTCACTTACTCATTATTCGTCGACATTCGACTACTACCATGACGCAGTGTTGCGCCCTTGATTGCAAGAATAAGAGTGATAATAACATTAACGATTTATGCTTCTGTAAATCTCCATTAGACAAGAAAATTAGAAAATTGCGGAGTAATATAATTGGAAGAGTCTATTTTACTCCGTCAAAGCATTCTCAGGTATGCTGTATCATTTTACTGAAAAAACAAAATGAAAAATCTACAATATGCCTCATTACCTCATTTGTATAACAGGAAACAACCTTCTTTCCACTTGAAAACTACAGCGGTTCCTACACTGAATTTGGGAGAGCAATCATTGCTTGTGAAATTTAAAAAACGGCAAAGCAAAGTTATAGAGAAATTTGATGCTAGCCGATCATGCTTCGAAGTCTCTTTTTTCGTCGGAAGTTTAATTTGCTGGGAGTACAAACTAAATTGCTCTACCCGATGATGACATCCCTGATCCATTGAACCTTGAACCAACAGCTGACTTTATTTTGTCAGTCAATTACTCAGCGAGTGTGGTATTTTTACCGTCATTGTACTCGAAGCTAATTTTTTCAGCTCATTCTGCATGATGTCAGTCAAGGATCTTTAAATGCCGTGCACATCCAATTGGCATTATACGTAAATACATACATACATAGACCACATCTTCTCTCAAATCATTCCACAGCACTTTGTTGAAACATGTACCAATAAAGTTAAATGTCCCATATCATTTTCACAAAATGATAGCTATGTTGGCGGTAACTGACAATAACCTGAATGCAGGCCAAGATGTAGTTCATGAATACATGACGTACGGGAAAGCTACTCAGAGATTGGCTGCAAGTCGTCGAACTTCAGGGAAAAAGTACGTGTGGAGAACTTGCTAATTGGCGATGGTTGTAAGAAGAGTGTTGGAAAATATATATAGCGGCACTATCATTCTGCTTGATATTTCAACTTTTACTCCACAAATGTTATATGATGGGAAAACGAACTTGCACACGTGCCTGTGAAGAATACGTAGGCTATGTACTACTTGCATCTACATTAATTTCGTTGGCATTTCAACATAGTTGCCCTATTTTCGAGCGCTTACCGTATGCTTTGATGCTTGAGGATATTATTTGTATGGACAGACACATTCATGAGTATTGTTTGTTTATGTCAGAGGAAATCCCTGAGGCCCGATGTAGGCAAGAAAAACAAAGTCAGTTATACCAGAGTTGCCAACTCTCACGCATTGGGCGTGAGTCTCACGCATTCAGGCCTCTTCTCACGCTCTCACGCTGGAGGCAAAATTTCTCACGCATTCAAGAAATTTCTCACGCCTGTTGTATTTATCTCACGCATTCGTATTTTTGATGTAATTCTTAACGACATTTCCTGATAGAACTGCACTTTCGCGTAAAATCTATGCAGTTAAGCGAAATAACATGCTAACAGGCCTAGATATCTACTTCTTTGAGATGCAGAAAAAATGCGAATACTCGTGTTAGACGTCTCAAGATGCAGTATATTTATCTAATACAATAATCTCACGCATTCCACTCAGCAAATGTTGGCAACCCTGGTTATACTGAGCACTTTCGGTGCGCTCCGCGCATCATCTTCGGAGAAATACACTGTATAAAACGTGAATTCGGACACAAGCAGGTTGAACAGACATCAAATAGGCATGCATAGATGGAATCAATGATTGTCTGCAATGAAACACAAAAAGCTATAGATTGCGCTTAAGCCGAAGATAGAATAACTTATTGAAGTCACTACTAAAAACTCGATATGGAGTAGAAAGTTAAAATATGGAAAAGGAAAAAGAGAGTCGAAAAGTAAGTTATTTCTATCTTCGGCTTAAGCGCAATATGTTCACGTTTTATACAGTGTATTTCTCTGAAGATGATGCGCGGAGCGCACCGAAAGTGCTCAGTATAACTGACTTTGTTTTTCTTGCCTACATCGGGCCTCAGGGATTTCCTCTAACATAAACAAACAATGCATCATGTCAATCCCTTATTTTCAACCATATTCATGAGTATCTTCATCCCAAGATCCCAATAATTTTTATGAAATTTAACTTAAATCTTGAAACTTACATAGACACTTTATTGAATTAGATGATTTCGCTTGTGTTTCAGTATTTTTATGAGCAATATGGTTTGCATAATACAGCACAGATCATGACTTTTATTGAATGAGATTCATCTCTATATTTCGACATTTCAATTGATGAATGATGCATGCAACTTGCATCCGTCACTCATATCTGCTTCGGTTGAGAATGTGTACGCTTTACGTGGTCGAGGCAGGTCAATTAAGCAAATCAGGCTATCCAGAATATGGTCACTATTCATAGCGGATTTATACAAAGTCTTCACCTACATCTCGCGCCATACTTCAAGTTCCTGGAGGCACATGTTTTTGCAATCTCGGCCACAGAGAAGTCTATGAAATCTATTATGCAATATTTCAAACTTGTTTGCATCCTCCCGTGAAATGCCAGTAAATAGCGAAGCAGCATATTCCATGATTGAGCGCTTGATACCATAGTAAATACCTTTTAAGGAATAATTCCCCAAATAAGGTCTGAGCAACCTCAGAGGGAAAAGTCGTCCAGACGCAGATATACGAATCATAGAGAAATGATCTGTCCATGTGCACTTAGTATTGAAGATGACACCGAGAACCTTGAGTTTTTCAATAAACTAATATCAGGCAAATGAACCGGAACAGTGTCCACAAACCGGGAGATGACTATTGACTTGCATCTTTCCTTATTTGATGGTAGTCCAAGCCGATGTAGCCAATCCATAACTGCATCTTGAATTTCTTCAACATGATTCTAAGAATTCTTGTACAGAGGCGTGCTAATAGTTATGTCATCCGCATATTTTATTGCACGACAATTACCATTTGGGATTTTGAGTAACCCGATTACAATCGAAAATAAGAAGGGTCCTATAATTGACCCTTGTGGGACCCTTGTTGCCTGATTAACACGCGATGAACAACTGCTCACAGCACCAATTCTCACATATTGAAAGCAGTTCTCAAGATAACTCGATATGAAATAGGTAAGCTGTATGGGCATATCACAGTCAATCATGCATTGTATAATCACATCATGTCTTAGTCGATCGAAGGCTCTTAAAAGATCATATGATATAGCTTGTACACCTTTGACAATAGTGTCACATGAAGACTTCGTTATGGTCATGCAGTGATATAAGAGCGCAAATTGAGGATGAGGACGGTCAAGAATACTGGATATTCATAAAAACCTAGAACAGGCTAGAAACAAGTTTCCAGAAACAGACACTTTCCTTTCGTAAGCATTTTTCATGAAACAAATTACCAATCCACTGCTTAGTCGATAGTTTCCAGGAACAGCGAATATGTTCCCAAGAGTAAGTGCTCACGGATACAATTTCCTAGTATATCATAGGCTTGAGTTTAGACCTCCACTTGTACTGTCCTACATCGATACACTGTCTGCGAGGATGACATCGTCCTGTGCGGATGGGGTCTTGAGGCCCGGTGGCAACGCTGCGAATGCAAATGTGCCATCTCTACAGGTAATTGTTGTAGAAATCTCGAAACCTGCTAAGCTTCATATTTTCTCAATACATATCCTACTGCGAAACATTTACTTGGATTTTACAGGAGATCGCGGACTTCCTCAATATTGTGTTTCAGCCGAAAACATGACTGTCGGGTGAAAAGCTCTTGGTGAACAACATACACATGCATTCTCGCTTCAAATTTAATGCACTTATTATTAAAGCACAGTAAACCTTGAGTTCTTACTATCATTCTTCCCTAATAAATGGATGGCTAAATGTAAGTGCCGCATTTTCAATAAAATACTTAGAAGAAGTATTCTAATACTTCTAAAGAAGTGCTTTTGATATACAATTTTGGTTCAATTTGGAAGTATCCAATTGTTTCACTTGATTGATGAATATTAGAGGCTTGACAGCTAGGTGGTTAAATCATCTCGTCCGACCGGCAGCACGAGTTAAGACTTTCGGAGAATACAGTGCACCCTATCCATGGCTGCTACGAATCTGCGCGTCCTCCGAGTTCTATCCGGTTCCCGTTCTTATCAGACAGGATAAAAAAACAGTACACATGTAAATGCAACTGGATAAGGATTGAAGTTTTTGAAAGCCCTATCACTGTGTCCGATGTGTCTGACTAAAATATCTCTTTTTCTTCTTTGTTAGAATGAAATATTTGATTTCGCCTCTGATTAAGCGCTAAGAACAGTCGTGGTAGGGACTAAGTCAGAAACTTCTATCATTCCCCCATAAATAGAGAAAATCTCCATGGCTCCCTCTGCGATTCATGCCTCATAAAAGCAGGGTTTCGGAGCCGTAGCCGTGGTAGCAGGTCGGAGCCGGAGCCGACAGGAAATACTACGGCTCCGGCTCTGTCTTGAAGTTTTATATGTATTAAGAATTCAGTCACGCATTGAGATAAAGTGATATTTGACAGTGTAGCTGAAACGAATGCAATTGTGTTATCATTGTAGGTTATCGTTGTAGACCTCCTTAGCCCTGCTGGCCTTCATCTCCTCTCAATACATAGCCGGCTGCAGATCATTTATTTGGATCTTGTGAAGGAGATCGCGGACTTGCTTAAAATTGCGTTTCAGCCGAAAACGCAGCTGTCGGGCGAAAGGCTCTCGTCGAAAAACATGCACATGCCTCAAATTTAATGTATTTATTATTAAAGCACATCATTGATTCTTGATCATTATTCCCGTTGAAATGAATGATTATTTTATAGGTGTCTCATTATCAATATATTACCTAGATGTATTATTAGAACACTTCAGAAAAAGTACTTTTGATATAAAAAGAATTTTATTTCATTGTCGAAATATATTTCACTTGATTGATGAATATTAGAGCCCTGACAGCTAAGTGGTTGAATCATCTCGTCCGACCGACAGCACCTGTTTCTGCAGGGGACGAGGCTGAAAATGGGACTTTCAGAGAATGCAGTACACCTATAATTCGAGGCTGCTACGAATCTACGCGTCTGCCGAGTTCTACCCGGTTCCTGTTCTTATGACACGATCAAAAAATTGCTCATGCATGTCTAACAACGTGCGGATTGAAGCTTTTGAAAGCCCTTTCACTGACCAAAATACCTTGTTGTACCAGTGCAACCCTCTTCCTTTCTTTCTTCCGAACACCTGCACCTTTCTTCCTTTCTTCCGAAAGTGCTTTCTACATGCATGATCATTCTCCTTGAGTCTTTATTCCTGTGTCCTTCGATCAACCTCACATCAGAATTTTTTCACCAATGCCTTTTCTGCTGTTTCTATTTTAATGAACCGATATCCTTTCACAACTCACGTTCATTCCCGTACACCATGGCGCTACGGAAGCCTGCATAATGCGCGTAACCTTTCATTTTCAAGACAGAACTTTTAATGCTAGGAAAAGTGCAAATTCTTAGAACATCTGTCATACAGAATCTACTATTTTCTATTTTCTTTAGCTTCACTCCTCTGCTGAATGTCATCCATGGTTATTATAAATGAAGAATTAAAGCTGTTAGCCATTTTATGATTTCTCCATTAGCAGGATTGCAAAAATCATTTCCTTTGATATTTGTTTTCAATCGTCACAATATAGATTCATTTTGTAACGATTGACTGCATGTGGTGTTGCGGCCCGAAGAAGGCTAAACCTGATCCAGTGGCCCGCGGATTAGTTAAGGTTTACTGACCTTGTTATAGATGCTTCGATACTCGTTAAGCATTTCCCTGAATGTTTTCATGACAGTAATATCCGTAGCTCAGAGGAGACGAGTAAAATTTGCAAGTGAAGAATGCAACTTTCATCCTGTCTGTCTCTTTGGAACTAAATTCCGCTTCTGCGATTCAATATCCATTTCAGACGGTCCATGTGCTGTGTGCTCCTTTCTTTCGTTCGTAAAACTGGTCAAGCGGTTGTTCAGTGGCTTCTGCTGACATTGCTAAGCATTGATGGATGTACGTCAGGAATACAGTACTTATGATCAAAGCAGAATCATCCGATTGGGTCGATGGTGGTTTTTTCAGTTCCTCGATTGTTGTATATTTTGTCAGCGGTAATAATCCTCTCGAGTCGTTATCATCAAGAATACGTAAAGCAGAATTTATTCTCCCTTCCAACATTAACTTCTAAATCGAAAATTACATAGTGTTGTTTGGACTTTAGTGTTTCGTATTATTTCGAAATTTGCTTTGAATTGGCCTCTTCCATCAGTCTTTCAAAGTCCTCATTTACCCAGAAACACAATCTTATATTGAGACCACAGAATTAAATATTTTGTTTATCTGCTTCGAAGCGCACGCAGATAAATCTAATTCTGTGATCGAGACATTAACTATTTCTCCTGGCACTGGATTTATGGCTTGGTTTCTGAAGTGGCAGTGCAGACAAAAGCATTGCTACTGTCACCACCATGTCTCTCAGTAATGAAAAGTCATTCTTCTCATTCTCAGTATGATTGAAAATCCTCAATGACCCTGAAAGTCAATCCTCTAATGAAACCTTCACTATATATTCAGTCACTGCATTTATAGCAAGGTTTTCAAGTAGCAGTGAAGGCATAACCAGATAACATTTTCTGTGGGAATAGCCATTACTGATGTTATCTTAAAAGTCTTCGAGTAATGAAAAATCAATTACAATTCTCACTTGCCGGAGTCTCGTGATGGATGCGAAAATACATAGATTCTTCTGCCAAAATACAGTTTCTTCAAAATATACTGTTTAATTTTTATATGATTGAAAACTTAATTTTTGTTGAAATTATCCCATACTGGTAGCTAGTAGTGCTTTGCCCATTGTGTCATTTGTTGGTAGAGATGATTATGTATTCTGGCAGCTGGACAATGAAAAGATTGCCATACATCGTTTTCTGCAAGTTTTCAATTGAATTGAACGTCTATGATCAGACGTGAAAGTTCGTTGATATAGATGACGCGAAAAAGCATGTGACATTTTTTGAATTTGAGACATTTTAATGATGTGCATAGTTAATTTGGTATGCATTTTGCATGTGCATCCACACACCAACCTATATATTGTGAAATTATCTATTCTAAGAAACAATTATTTCGAAAAACAAATCTAAAAATGATTATGTTTTAAGAATTTTACAATTGTTGTTTTAACAATAGGTGGGATAAAAAATTGAATTGAGACTGGAAAGTTAGTATCATGACCAGATTTACGAAACATACATCCAAAAAAATTGTTTTCAGATTAAGTAACTGGCCGTCGACAATTTTTGAATTTACATGAATGAATGAACCTTGTTTATACTCGGAAGCTCATTGGTGTCACGCCTCTCTTCCATGTAGCCGAGTTCCATTTATCCCACTCTCATTCTTTCGTGCTGAGTGCTTAGCAAGAATGCAGAGTGTACATATTTTAAAAAGTCTTAGGTCTGACCTGACCTAGATTTGAGCCCAGGTCTCTAACGCAGGGCGAACACTATCACAAGGCCACTGCACCGGTATATATAATACAATTTTGGTGCTATTCTTTTCGATTTTATCGGAGGTTTGAAATGAACAATTTGTCATTTATTTAGATTGAATGAAATGTGCAATCCAGTTTGATATTTTGCTTTTCAGAAAAAGAAGTATGGCTTTGTCCGATATCATAGAGCCTTACATCCCGTCAATGAAAGCGGTATTGGTGTTCTTCTTCGTTGTGTATATTCCTCTATATGTGGTATCAATAATGTTCTTCAGGCGTCGAATAAGGAAAACTCCATTTGTTTTGCCTTCACTCATCTGTCGTAGCAAGAAAAAATTGGTTACTGACAGACGAATCCGTGACGCTGTGTTACGCCAGCATTTCAACATCAAAAGGGTACCCGACAAAATAGATGTCATCATTGTGGGATCAAACTTAAGTGGTATGATAACAGCCAGCTTATTAGCAAAATCTGGTATTCGAGTTTTGGTTTTGGAGCGGCACACAGCTGTTGGAGGTAAAATCATGGAAAAGGGATTGGAGAATGACGCTCACTACGAACTAGATCAACACTTCGGCAATATGAAGTCTGTAAGTATGATTTAATGACTTTGAGCGACTTGTCATAAAGAATATATGTCCTTCTGTTTGCTAGAAGGGAAGTTTCGTGATTTGCATTTGAAATGGCAGACTTGTAGTTCAGCCGCCCGCACGAGTTTCTGCAGGGAACGAAACCGAAAACGAGACGTTCATAGAATGTTGTACATTTACACTTTGTGACTACTTCGAATCTGCGCGTCTGCCAAGTTCTACCCGGTTGTTTTAATGCTTTAATTGTCAGATGCTGGTCAGATACACATGAAAATCCAGCGGGGTGCGGATTGAAGTTTTTGAAAATCCTTCCACTGTTGCCGATGTGTCTGACTAAATTGCTCTTTTTCATTAATGATACCTCCCTCTGGAAGAATGAGGTATTTGCTCTCGTTTCTGATTAAGCGCTAAGAGCGGTCGCGGTAGGGATTAATGAGAGACTTCAATCAGTCCCCTAAAAAAGAGAAAATTTCCATTCCCCCTCTGCGACTCATGTCTCATAAAAGGGTATTAAACGGGAAGCACCAACTATGTAAATCATAAGTCATAATTTTTAGCTTGGAATATCTTCAAGTCAATTTCTATCTTGCAAGTGCTTTATGCCTTCAATCGGTGATGTATGCGATAATGTAAAGACATTAAAGCTTAAACTTAAAATACTGTGTTTGATGACAAACTAACGATTTGATAAATGTTAATATGTTAAGCCTCTTAAACAGAGGTACACATACTGCATGACCTAGAGATGGTTCTACACTTGCCGTAGTACTTCTCACGTAATCACAGAAAACACTGGTAAATGTCATTTAATCGGAAACCTCAGTCTGCTTCTCAATGGATTTTTATGTACTTCCTTTGATCTTGTCTGACAAAGAAGTGCCGGGTAGACCTCGACAGAGGTGCCTTTTCGCAATAGCCATCGGGTGTACATCATTCTGTGAAAGTCCCATTTTCGGTCGTTGGGGCCCGACTATATGTCGAAGGGTCTTGTGTCAGAGCAGGAGGCGGAGTCACACGGAGCCGTGGTAGCTGTACCACTGCTCCGAAACCTTGATGTATCATATCTAAGTATAGAGGCCAAAATCTCATGAACAAAAAGTCAAATTATTTCTACATGTCGACACAGGCGAAAATTAATCTTGGCCAATGCAAAATATCATTCACTTGTATAAGGTTGTCTAATATCACGTGAATCAGAGACTTTAAATTTCAAACCCTTTTCTATCTCTTCTATACTATATACTAAGCTTCCTTTTACATTTGATGTCACATTTGAAAGTCGTCTCAGCCGTGAAACTAATCGCACCGTTGATAATTGAATTTTATATATTACCCTTCTTAATCAGTCATTCAATGATGATAGTGATTGTGGGAGGTGATATTGTGATGTTCCCTTAAAGAAACCGAGAATATATGTCACGAATGCTTTAATTTTTGCAGACTGAATGAAATTGCAAGTCTGTAATTTAGCTTTTGCTCTCATGATTATTGATTTAAAGATAACAATTTCAGATTAAAGGATCTGGGCCAATCACAAACCCTGGGCCAACCATCTGGGTAAATAACAAAGTGTCTAAATATATAACACTTATATACTTACTTTGGTAAATAGGCGATTAATAGGTTTAATTAGTCAGCATGTATTAAGATTTGAATATATTTTGCATCAGGGGTGCGGAGTCGGAGTCCTATCATTTTTGCTGGAGTCGGAGTCCTATCAAATGATAGGACTCCGGACTCCGGCCTATAACTAGATCCGAAGTAAAATACAAACAAATATGGAAGAATGATCTATTATTATTAATATCAATTATCTATTCTCGTGCATAGCTTTCACTGTCAACTTTCTCTGTCAAGCAAAAGTACAGAGACAGCAGTACATGCAAAGCTTGTAATAGTTGAGGGAATGAACCGTGATAATGAAAAAGGATTGTCTTTTCACTCGGTGATTTAGTAGAGACCTAGCCTCGATCACACCTACGCACCGAAGGTCACATCAGAGACAAAAATAAAATATTAGTTTGTTTGAGAACATTTCCTCTTACCCTCACGTTAATCGTGTGCGATGGCTCCTCCAAAGCGCATATTGAAATCGAAAGTGTAGTCATATTTTTTAAGAATGTGGTATTTTCCTGTCTGGTAGAGACTTTAGAAAAACCGTGTGAAGCACACATCAGCAAGATGGGAGGAGCAGAGTCGCATGCATCCAACTTAAAGCGACATTTGATAGACTCATCGAAAATGATTGATAATTGATACAGGAATGATCACTAAACATAAGTTCAGGTAAGCCTATAATGAAGGTTACCAGTTTTTTCAAAAAACTAGGCTATATATGCTTGCCATCCGGAGTAGGAGTCCTATCAAAAGCCGGAGTCCTATCAGCCCCCGGAGTCGGAGTCCTATCAAAATGATAGGATTCCGCATCCCTGATTTGCATGTGTGTAAATGAATGGGTATGTTAACTACATGTACTGGTGTTTTGTTTGTGATAACTGGAATTCTGTTGAAGCATTTTGGGGTCTTGATCAATTTTGTAATAGTTTAAACAAATGAACTGAATTGTCATGATATTTCACGCCCGACTCTTGTCAAGTAAAATTTCGGAAAGAAACAAATTGGCTGCGCAATGGTCTAATATATGCAAAATGAAAGGGAAAGTGAATTAAAGTCAAATCCATAGCAGTGTGAGAGTCAATACTGATTGCTTTTAGATGCACAATACTGTACGGCGGCGGGTGAACATAGCTTCCAGACAGGGTAGAAGTAGGAAAGCTTTAATTCACTTTCTCTTTTATTTTGTATGTAGGACTATTGTACACTAACTTTGTTCCCTCCCGAAGTTTCACTTTACAAAATTGGGCGAAAGGCCTCGTGAAATAGATCTATGACAAATCAGTTCATTCTGTTTAAACTTTGATGGGATTCTCTTATGTTTAGATACATATGCTGCTATATCCAATAGTCATGGTCAGTTCTCATCAGAGCTGGGATCGGTTAATTGTTTTGGAACCGGTTAAATGAGGATTCCCGGCATTTATTTGTTGTCAAGGTTTATCGACAACTACGGACCTTGTCAATTTGGGCTTCGACTGAATTTCTCCACTTGCAGTGCCGTCATTTCATTGTACAAGATAAATCTAGTTAAACGTCGTAGCCTATTTTAGCCGGTTAAGAGAAAGTGTAACCGGCCAACCGAAAGTTGAACCGGGCATCGGTTAACCGATCCCAGCCCTGGTTCTCATGTTTCGCTCTAGTTTGGAAGACATTTGAAATTTGGACGTTTACATAGTCATCTATATGGATTCAACATGCAATTCATTGCAAATGATGATATCTTAGTAATTATTCACATCTTTTGTCTAGAAGTTGTTAGTGTAACCGTGCTACATTTGTGATAAGTTGAAGTGAAAATGACAATAAAATGGCAACCCATTGATTTGAGGACACGACTCACGTGCATTGAGATATCTATGTACACTGTACAATTCAATGATATTTATTCTATAACAGTAATAATGTTTAAAATTGTTCCTTATGTTATTATGTTTTATCATTGACAAAAAAACTTGCCAGTCGTTGTGCACGCCGGTCGTATTTGTTCACGCTCGTGTCTCAGATTGTATTTTTTGGCGATATTGTAGCTTTTTGACTACTTCCATTGTATACAGGTATTTTTGCATGCTGGTTTAATTTCGTGCCTAGATATAATTCTGGTTGCATTTCATTCCATGACTGTTTGAGGCTGCTTGGGATTTATCCAATTTATATCTGAGGTTGCTGATTGGCTGTTCTCGGTATTCTGTTGTGACGAATTTCTCTCAAATTCTGCTTGTCATAATTCCTTGATACTGTCTGATCAAATACGTCATCAGTTTATCTGTCAAGGTTAATCACGTGATCAATTTCAGCTGTTTTGTGGCATTCTAAAACCTGCCCTTGCTCCGCGGTTATCGGTGAACGATATTCACAAACTTACGGTTCTGGTGAAGTTCTACATTTACGTGGTATCAACTTTGTATTGATTTTCATTTCCCTATCCTCTAACTACAGAATGTCTGGAACTGGTCGCGGACAAAAGAATGACAGTCAAGCACAACGTCAGCTGAGATCGTCATCACTAACTATTAGTGACGAAACAAAGTGTGACCTCAAGCAACTGATTGCTGCACTGGAAGAGAAAATCGTTGGTAGATTGAATGTCATTGACACTTAAATCGATGCAATATCGAGTAGATTAGACAGTATTCAAACCGAACAAGTGCGAATCAGCAATGAAGTTGAAGTTATTAAGTCGGTCATTACTAATCAACAGCGAATAATAGAATCATATGAGAGAGAAAAACCCAAAAAGAGCGTAGTAATTTCCAGCATACCAGAAACAACACTCGTTGTCGAAAATGATGTCTTAGATGTTGATCAAGATAAAACCTTTCATGTGTTCAGTTTGATCTGTGATCATTTCGACTCTGATATGATAGTCAAATGCGAGCGAATAGGCAAAAAAGCCAAAAGTATACACGACCATTGAAAGTTGATTTCGATGAGATAACTAAGCGAAACGAAATACTTCGCAATCAACGACAGATGAGAATGAATTACCGTCAGACTTTTGGGAGTGTGTATATAAACCCGGATCAATCAGTCATCATGCGCAAAGAAAGCAAAAGTCTACGTGACAAAATGAAAACTTTGAAGAAGTCTGCAGCACCAACAGACATTTTTTATATCAAGCAAGGCAATCTTTATCATAATTCAACAATAATTGATGCTGTAGATATAGCTAATCAGTTATTTTTTTTTGATGTAACGATTAGAACTCTGACATCGCGCCTATCACACTGCGAAATGTTTTGAATGAGTACTTATTATTTGTATCATGTAATTATCCTACATACCTTTACAAAATATGTCCCTTGTTTTTTACATCTCGAATGAATTTTACGTCGACTCCTCAACGTTGTCCAATAGTAGCAAACTGTCTCATGAAACTAAGTGTTTAACAGAAATGTCTTGTTTTTATGCAAATGTCCAGTCACTAGTTCCTAAAATAGATGTGCTTCGTATCCATGCTATTGATAACAACCCGTCCGTCATTTTTCTTACTGAGACATGGGCTCATGACCAATTACCTGATAGCTATTTTTCCATTTCTGGCTACGTTCTCTACGGATGTGATCGCTCTGAGCGCAAAGGTAGTGGAGTCATGATATACATTAAAGAGGATATCTCTTCTGCTTGCTGTAAAACTATGTCTTGCACAGAATTTGATGCTATTTCATGTGTTTCTCTGCCGTTGACATTCATGTTTTAGAGCAATTTCACAACTCAGATCATTCCATGCTTACCTGGAAATTATATGTGTGTTTTCAAAATCGCAAATCAAGTGGAACGATCATCAATTTCTATTCGAAAGCAAGATGGAGGAAACTGAACAAATTGTTGAAAATCATGATTGGAGTACCTTTCATATTATCAATGATGTGAACGAGCTTTGGACAAGTTTTCTTTGCACATTTTTACAGATATGATTGACGAGTGTGTGCCGAAGAAAACCAAAAGAAATTGGTGTCCAAGTTTTCGGAGCTATGTAAGAACTGCCTATGGACGGATGAGGCGCTGTTGTGCTAAAGTCAGACTCAGTCCTGATTATTGCAATCAAATTGATTATGTCATCGCAAAATTGAAACTTAATCAAAAGATAAATATGGCAAAGTTAGAGCACGAACAAAAAGTGGCCAAGAATTTCAAATCAGACAAGAAATTATTTTGGAAATTCATAAATGAAAAACTGAAATCCAGTGGTCTTCCAAATACTTTTTATGATTCGAACAGTACTTACAGTGATTCAGAAACAATTGGTTAGAAATTCAATGATTATTTTGCTTCCTCTTTTGTTCCCTCCGATGCTCATTTACTTTTATCTCATACATGTGCAAGACTGATAAGTTGTGATAGTGACATGATAAATCCTGTCTTCCTACCTAATGTAATATGTGATGTGATTTCCAAGCTCCCTAATTCAACCAGCATGGATGCTGACGGACTGTCTTACTTAATGATAAAGAAATGTATCCTTCAACTATCACCATTATTATCAAGAATATTTAAAGTCTCGTATGAGTCTGGAGCTATTCCCAATGGGTGGAGAACTGTCGTGGTCACTCCTGTTTTTAAATCAGGTGTAAAGAATTGCATTCAGAATTACAGGCCCATTACAATCTCAAGTGTTTGCTGCCGCAATATGGAAAGAATCCTTAGACAAGCTATTATTGACTACTGTCTCGCCAAGAACATACTATCTTCTTCACAACACGGCTTCGTAGCTAAAAGATCAACCGAAACAGCAAATCTTGACTTCTATGAGTTCGTTACCAAAAACGTTGACCTACGAAGTACTGTAGACATCATGTTTCTTGATTACAGTAAAGCGTTAGAAAGAGTTCCACATGAAGGCCTGATCTCTAAGATACAGTACTATGGCTTTGACAATCGACTGATGAATTGGCTAATGAATTATTTCACAGATCGCGAGCAAATAGTAGGCCTACTTTTTGATGGTTTGAAATCCTCTTCACGTTGTATACGCAGTGGTGTTATCCAGGGCTCAGTACTGGGTCCTACACTATTTGTAATATTCATGAATGATTTCGAGGAGAAAATTGTGTCTTCAAAAATTATCAAGTACGCTGATGACGTAAAACTTTCATGCTTTCGACCAACTACTTCCAACCTAAAACCCTTACAAAATGTCATCCAAAGAATCGAGGAATGGAATCAAGAAAATGGAGTGGTTCTAAATCAGCAAAAATGTGCAATTATGCAGTTAGGGAATTCTGAAAGCATGGAGTCTTATATATTATCTAGGATGAATGTTCCGTTCGTTCGATCGTACAAGGAGCTTGGTATTTTGGTGACGAATGATCTTTCTTTTGATAATCATATCAATAGTATAGTAAATCGCGCAAGAAGGCAGTGGGGCTTAATTCGGCGGACATTTGGCTATTTGGAAACAAATGCTTTAGTTTTGTTATACAAGCTTCACGTTCGCAGTATACTGGAGTACGGTAATACGTTATGGAATCCCTACCATGAAAAGAACAACAAACTGATCGAGAGTGTACAAAAGCGCATGTCCAGGAACTTCTGTCATACCAAACATATGTCATACCGTGAAAGACTTAAAACTCTGAATCTGTTATTACTTAAGGCTCGACGATTACGATATCATCTCATTTTTCTGTATAAAATTGTTCATAATCACATTGACTTAAATTTTCATGACTTCTTTGAAATTTCAAATGAACCCAGAACTCGAGGCAACAGTCTTCGCATGTATCCCAAGCGTCATTATCATCAATATAGACAATTTTTCATCACAGTGTACATTTCCAAGTACTGGAATATGCTAACTGACTTTGAAATCAATTCTCCTTCGATAAATGTTTTCAAAACGGTTGTCCAGGAATTGTTTCAAAAGTTTGATACCTGGTAATTTTTTTTTGTATTTGCATATGTGTGAAGTTTACTGAACGGTTGAGTACAATTGCACTGTACTACAAGTATAATTTGAAATATGTTGAAATTGTTATGTCGTTGTCTTGCCCTCGATTTGGGCCTTGTATTTTCTTTGATGAAATACAGATATTATTATTATTATTATTTTAATGTAATAGCCTTTATTAGCATTAAAACACAAAAACAAGAAAGCAAAGCAAATCAAAAGTCAGTGCAAGTCGGGAAGTGCAGCTCCGGGTGCCGGAAGGGTCTCAAGAATGCATGCACAGTTCCCTATTTGAATGGCAATAGCGAGGCGTTGGCGCAAGTAAAGCCATGCGTCTTTCTCGCTGGTCTTGGCGGCAATACGGCTTCCAAGTTTCCTCAGAAAGGAGAATGTCTGTTCGCCGTAAGCACCGTAAGTTTCTGCGGATACGGGCTGGAATGCGAAGTCCTCATAGAGGTCACAGTATTTCACCGACTTTCTCTTCTCCACTGCTGTCGCCACTGATCCGCCACTTGAAGTCGTAGAGCTCCAGGATTTCGTGGATGGATGTGCACACGTGACATCCCACGCGATCGGCTTTCAGCCCCCCGTCCGGCTTCAGGTTCTTGTCCAGCAGCAGTCCAGTATGGTCCAGCATAGTGGGCAGCTGGATGGAGTGCATCGCCCGGTCCACCACCTCGTTCATCAGCGTATGGCGCAGATGTCGGCCCTTGCTGCGGGGACAGACGAAGCCGTGCGCGCCACCGCCGTCCGCCTTAGAGCCACAACGAGCGCAGATGTGCTCAATGGATACGGGGGCTCCGATGCGGATGGCAGAAGCGACGCGGAGTTGGTCGTCCGTCAAATGAAGACCGAGCGATGTGGACGGTAGGACGTTAATCCAATCGCCCGATCCCTTTGAGGCGCAGGAGAGCAGTCACGCAAGCTGCGGTCAAGCAGCTTGGAGCTTCGGAGGAGGTCGTCGTAGGAATGGCGGTGAAGCGGAAGTGTCCATGATTTCTGCTTGGTAAGGGGTTGCAGTGGATATGATGGGACTGAACACTGCGAGTACCAATGTTCGAGCTCTGTGTCGTGTGACTTCGTTTCCTCGAGCTTCCAGTGACATGAAATAAGCTGACAAACAGAGTCTGAAGCATAAAGGGAAGATAAGAATGCTGAAACAGCTATGAAGGACGCCGAGGAAATACCCAGTCCACTTAACTTGGCTGGGAGCGCAACTTGTCTCTTTTGAAAATCGCTCAACTCAACATTCAAAATGGAAGACACAACATGCATCATCGATTCATCAATAAGTAGAAGAAGGTCCGTTCTTGTAAACGAAGGTGACGTTCGTAATAGATGAAGGAGCTTAGGCAAATAAAAACAGTTGCGCAGTAAAAACAGAGCATCATGACACGATAGAATCTTCAAGCGGGATCCCAAGACTTCAAATGTATTCTGTGAATCTAGAATCAGGGTCTCAAGCGAATTTTTCCCCAAGGCAGTTCCTAAAAGAGTGATCTTATCTTTGGGAACAAAGGTCAAGTTCGGTAGGAGCTCTTTGAAATCATTGAGGATGGCCGGATCAAGGCTACCAATAACAGACAATTCACATTTGCTACTATTCAACTCCAGGCCAACATCCTTACATGATGGAATAAACTTCTTGAGATCGGCAAGTAGCGAATCATGCTTCCCTAGCAGTGTGACATCATCTAAATAGGCTATCTTGAGTGAGCAACCACTAAGACTTGCTAAGGCATCGTGGAGACCGAGGCAAAAAAGAGTTGGGGCAAGTGGGTCTCCTTGTTGTAGGCCTTCGTCAGACTCAAAGGAAAGATCGCCATAAGTCAACACTGCGGGCTCCGAGTAACAGGCAGTGAACAGATCATGCAGATGAGGAGCATACTTGTCCAAACATTCAGCGATGTGGTCTCTCCTGATGGTGTTGAAAGCATTCTTAAAATCTAGCTTTACCAGAATCTCCCCCTCGCGTGGAGCATAGACGCGGTTTCTGGTGAAGTGGATGGCCGCATCCAAACCGGCTCGCACCCCACATCCTAATTGGGATGGAGCGAACAATTCCTTGAATGCCTGCTCTGAATGAGAGACTGCACATTTGCAGGCAATGCGTCTAAAAGTCTCCCCAACTCCGATTGGCCTGATCTCTCCATTTCGCTTGTTTAGAGCAGTGACATTGGCTCCTAGTAAAACAGCCTTAATGGCCCGGGGCAACTTGTTAGAGATGATGGCATTGGTCAGATCAGTCAAGGCCGATAGAAGCTGATCTCTTTGGCTGGATGCATCAATGCCAAGCGATTCCTTCAGGTGTTGAGGGCACAAACGGGTGATGCCACCTTCTGAACCGGTTGGAAAAGATTTGATGGCCTTGATAACACTGTTTTCATCTACTGTGAAGGAATGCAATTGACTTGGGTACGGAAAAGGACGACGATCACTTGGTCTACTGGGGTGTTTCGCCTGCAAGGCGGAGAGGATAGTAGGTGTGTAAGGCGCTACATTTTCCTCCGAGCTTACGATTCTAACCGCCCCACGAACGTCTCCGTCCTTGATCTTGCCTGAAACAAGAGATCGGAGCTGCTGATCTTGATTCCGTCTCTTTTTCTTATACGAAGTCGAGCTAGTCAGTCCAATCGATTTCAAAAGTGTGTCAACATCCGCTGTATCTTCAAAAATTGCGATTCTCTCGTTTATGATGCTACATAATTTCCTCGAATGTTTCCGACCGTTGTGAGGAGGTGAGCGGAGGCAGAAAATCGGGAAGAGTAGTAGGCGTGCCCATGAAACATAGTCGTTTTGCGAGAGTGCCGAATCAATAACTTTGGCCAAGCTCTTAGTGAACTGAAAACGCGAAGATTTAGGAATGTGCTTTAACTGAGAGGAACGACATGATCGGATGGCTTGGACTACAGGTTTGAAAACCGTGGGGTCTGATAAATCCTCAACATTACTAGAGGTAGTTGCATTCGAATCATCGGCTTGGCCTGATTCACTAACGTGATCGCTGTTAACAACAACAGAGGCCTACACGCAGTAACAATTGGCACACTATCTGTGTTTTGACATCTGCCATGGCGTTTGGGGTAGCAAAATATACAGCTGACATTATTGCGAGCACAGACACAGCTAACGCATTTAGCGTTAGAGCCATTGCAGGAGCAACATTTAGACATGAGTGGATCGATGTCTATGAGCAGATGAGAGAGAAAGCTTGATGCAGCAGCAGACTGATTGATATGTCATCAAACAATCGAAACGCTTCTGCCGACGACTAGCTGAATGGAAATGCAAGACTCTGAGAAGATATCTATGAACAATATATCTATGATTGACATGTCATCAAACAATCGAAACGCTTCTGCCGACGACTAGCTGAATGGAAATGCAAGACTCTGAGTAGATATCTATGAACAATCAGTCTGAAAATTTGAACATGCTGTATGGCAGGCTCGTAGCAAGATCGCATTGAGAGAATGTAGAGGTGAATAGAGATGAACAAGAGGCTATCAAGGAATGATACAAAACATGGAGAGCCTCCCTGATATAAAATTGAGTAGGAGGGTGTCTAATAAAGAAAAACGGGCGAACCGATGAGCCGATCCTTCCCACTCTTGGAAGAGATGCAGACCATGGGTAGCCAATTATAAAAACGAAAAAGCACGACTCAAAACCAACACAAAACAGAGCTACAGCAGGCACAAACAGAGGAGAGGCACTAAATGTGAGCGTAGAACACTGACTGGCCCCAAGGAGGCAGACCAGGGGGCGAAGACGGAGAAAAGCACAGAAAAGGCGAGGAGCACTACGAGGAACACTATCGTCGTGGAAGCACCGAGGAAAGCTCGCACAGAGCGCCAACCAGGCGGGAAAACGTTAAAATCACCGGAGCACTGATTGAGACACGACCGCACGCGACGAAGTTCGAAGAAGTTATTATTATTGAATGTCACAACTTTTGCGTTATCTTGTTAGTATAGCTCTATTTGCCTGCCTTTCGCATAATATCAAGTCGAGGAGTTGATATTGATTTTGCACTTCTTCAGATGATTGTCTAATCAAGTTTGCTTGAGAACTTTTCAAACAAGCAAACGTTGGCTTTGGAGCCAAGTCCCATGTACAAAAATTCCTCCAGTCAAACAGCTTGAGTAA
The DNA here is from genome assembly GCA_907163375.1 of Prostheceraeus crozeri. Lineage (NCBI taxonomy): Eukaryota > Metazoa > Platyhelminthes > Polycladida > Euryleptidae > Prostheceraeus > Prostheceraeus crozeri. Next base: position 113,501 of record CAJQUW010014885.1, read on the forward strand.
AGAGAAGCTTGTGGAATTATGATATTGGCTTTACTATTATATGATGCCATTCAGCATACATGTGATTCTGAACACTTTTTATTCACAAGCAAAATGATTCAGTCTGTTCAGCATGATGTTCCGGAAGCACTCGACGGAGCAGCGAAAAGGACTTTCGTTGAAAAAAATTCTGCTTTATCCGAATCGCTTACAAAAACTGATGATTTTGTATATCATATTCCGCTATTGCACCAATTATTTGTTTTGAACTAAATAAAATCAACTGATGATACGTGATAATTTCATGAGCGAGTTAAATTCTACTGTTTTGTAGATGTGCGGATGCGAAGTACAATTTTAGTGATGTAGTTACTTTATCGTCTTACTATGCAGAAGTGTAACTGTCTTGGTTCACGGGTATACTCAATCGTTGTATTGCCTAGTAGGTTTTGGAATTTTATTATCTACTTTAAAAGCAGGATTATGGTAGTCTACGATTTTCACATCTTGATGTTTTTACGATTTTTAAATAAATTGAATATCAGTGAATATTCCATTTTCCATGTGCAATATTGATGCATGAATATAGGGAATTGTGATCGAAGAATGTTCATGTTTTGGTGTTCATGATCTCTTTTTCAGAATTGAGGTATGTGCCTACTATTAATTCTCAAAGACTACTAAGTTGAATCAAATAATGACAATTGTTTTATTGCAGTAACTTGTACCAAATAATGCCGGTACATATAGTTGACATTTCATTCAAACGGCTATACAAACAATAGGTACTGAGGAACATGTTGTATCATTACATTCACTTGCCAAAATTTACCGGTAACGGTAACAGGTAAAGGATACTGGTAGAGGTTGTCGGTAGATAGTCCGGCAGCCAGAACGAGTTTCTACAGGGAACGAGGCCGAAAGTGAGACTTTCACAGAATAATGTGCACCCAATGCCTACTTCGAATCGGTACGTCTGCCGAGTTCTAGTGAGTTCTTCTTCTTGTCAGACAAAATCAAAGAAAAACACATCTAAAACCAATAGGACGCAGATTGCAGTTTTTGGCTAAAATGAAATTTTGTATGTTTTCTCTAATTAAACGAAAAGTACTAAGCCCAGGGTCATACTTTTTAACATGGAATGTCTTCAGGTCATTTCCTATGATGTACATGTGATAATATGAAGCTTCTGATCGGTGATGTATGCGAGAATGTGGTTGAATGTGGATAAAGTTGCTCAAAATGTTTGTGTTTCCCGACATTGAGAGGCTCGCCAAATCTAAATGTTTTTATCTTTATAGGCAAGAGTGCATGAACATGGAAGGAAATGACCTGAAGACATTCCATGCCAAAAGTTATGTCTCTGAGCTTAGTACTTATCGTTTAATTAGAGAAAACATACAAAATTTCACTTTAGCCAGAAACTGTAATCTGCATCCTATTAGATTTACATGTGTTTTTCTTTGATCATGTCTGACAAGAAGAGGATCTCACTAGAACTCGTCAGACGTACCGATTCGAAGTAGGCATAGGGTGTACATCATTTTGTGAAAGTCTCACTTTCGGCCTCGCTTCCTGCAGAAACTCGTTCTGACTGCCGGACTAACCAGTACTGGTAGCGAAAAATTTACGCATGCATTTGAGTAAACTTTCCTTAAAAACCCTTGGAAATTTTCCTTCAAATTTGCGCAGACACCCTGAATAAAACAATGTACTTTTTGGCGGCCATTGCAGTGGGTCTTTTCATGCATGGTCGTGCAGCAATTTGTATTAGCCAACCAATTTTTCTCTTCAGTTATGGAAGGAAGAAGAACTTTTGTTCATATTCAACTACTGACGTGTGACCTAATTGAAATGCGTTGAAACTCGAAACTGTTTCGCAGATTTGCCGCGAACTTCTGGTTTGCATCGTACAGTTGATGCAGGCTCCACGTAGAACAAAGTCCAAGTTCATTTATGAGAATGTGACATTGTTTCATGTGGGGTTTCAATCTTAGCCTCAAATGAATTTACCTTACAGTAATTAAGTCTTACAATATTTCGATATTTTCACATGAAGGGACATTGAACTTAATTGAAATTTTATCGAAATAAGGGCATCATATAATTCAAATGAAATTGTATTTAGGAAATACAGACTACAGCACTACCTTGGTCACAATGTTTTCCACAATCACACCTCGAATCAACACTCAACTTGTTTTTTTGGTTGAGAATTGGAACTCAGCCAAACTGAAGTCTCGATTTCCAATTCGCAAGTTCTGTGGCTGTTGTGATTTATCTTCAGAGAGAGTGTATATTACCTGTTCAACAGACCAACGAGTACAAATCAACCGCATTGTACATGCACAATGTACAGACGTTGTCCAGTCAAACCGCTGCATTCATAAAGCTGCAGTTTTCACACACCGCAACATCAAACGGTCATAGGGGTCATCATTTAATCTGAATGATATTTTTTATCCTTTCTTTCATCCTACCATGCCGTTTAAAACACTTCTGCATAATCATGATGTATTATTTTTGCAGAATTCCGTTCTACGACATTGTTTGGATCAAGTAACGAATGGTGGTCTGAATTGGAATGAAATTGAACCAGATTTCGACAGTGTGTTCGTTTGCCAGAATAAAGTGCGTAAACGAGTGTTAGTCAGCAAGGATGAATTTCAAAAAAGGTTGATCGAAGAATTTCCTAACGAAGTTATTGCAATACGTCGTTATTTTGCTCTGGTGGATTCTGTGCAGAAATCGCTTTGGCATGCCATTTGGACTAAAGTGTTACCTCTGCCTATTATCCGATTATTAAAAAGAATCAAGATACTTGATTCTCTATCGACTTTTTTTTCCTTGGGTAGACGCTCTCTAGCAGATGTGCTTGAAGAACTTACTTCGAATGAAGAATTGATTGTTGTGCTTGCCTACCAGTGTTATAACATGTATCAATCTCCTGCCAATGTTTCCTTCATTTCGCATGCATTCCGAATGAATCAAGTTTTTAAACAGGGGGCCTTTTATCCTGTAGGAGGTTTGAATGAAATTGCATTTAATGTCGTTCCTATTATTGAATCAGCTAAAGGAAAAGTCTTGGTCGGAGCACCAGTTGTTGAATTACTGTCAAATGAGAAAAGAGTAACCGGTGTTAAGGTGGCTTTGCCAAAAGCAAGTTACAATATTCGAGCAGGAACTGTTATAATCGCTGAGGGAATCTGTAAGGCGAAGGAGCTCCTGCAAAACACGAGTGGTGGAAATCTAAGCTGGTTGCCATCGCGCCCACCTTCAAAGAATCATGGAATCAATATTTCAATGCAGGTGTGGCTAGACACATGTACAAGTAATTTCAAGGCCCAAAATATGTATTTTTTTATGGAAAATCACAGCTATCATCAACGTCTCAGCAGTTGGCTAAGTCTGTCAGCCCTCGAAGCAAGCATGGAAATACCCCCTTGTTTTATGCTGTCTTGCCCGTCGGCCAAAGATCCTAAGTGGTCCGATCGATTCGGTGAAAATACTAGCCTAATTTCTGTCAATTTCATGGGGTCCAGTAAATGGATGACTGATTTGCAAAGAACTTGTGATATTAAACAGCAATTTTTTGAAAGCATCTGGAAAGAAATCAACACCCTGTATCTTCAATTGCACGGAATAACCGTTAAGAGCATCGATTTCCATTCAAGCGAAGATTTTTGGACTGAGGATGTTTCTCGTTACACATTTGATATGCAGTCGAATCTGCGACCAGATTTCGGAAAGAAGAATCTTCTGCTTACCGGTAGTGATATATTTATCGGTGGACATGTTGGTGAGATTTATAGTGCAATTCTTTGTGCCTCCTACTATTTGAATCGGAATTTAATGTCTGAATTAGTTCAAATGCAACGTGGAGTTGATGCAGGAAAGGTCTGAGTTGCCAATATGAGCCAAAACGTCAATGATCTGACGAACAGAATGATAGCAAACTATAATATATGAATGTGTTGTGTGAATTAGCCTATATACTGTACATAGACTTTTACCAAAATTTCCCTTACTCAACGTAGTTGCATTTTTACTATTTTGGTCAAGAGTCAAAAAAGGAAACAGCTCATGAGAAATACTTTGCAGCTAATTTTGAAATTGATTACTCAGAGTAAAAGTTCTGTCGAACATCGTGTGTGTACTTTATCCCAAATTTTTTTGATCACCCGGTCTAGTCATTTTATGTAACTTCCAAACGACAAGGCAAATAGGTCTAATTGCTATACTTTGTTTACACTTATTGCATGGATTATCTTGAAGAACCGGTCAAATTACACCATTGCGTGAAACTTGCATTGTTTTGTATGACTTTGCGAAAATATGACTTAATTAGCGTCGATCATCATAGAAAAAAAATCATAGCGTCAAAATAAAGTTACTTTATATTCATGTTTTCCATACATTGAGAACATGATAGAAGCCAAGAGACAGTGAAATGGTACATCTACATTCTCGAGCAAATGTTTTGATCAACTGGACTTAGAATGCTAACTTGATATTTGAACTATACCCTGTCAATACAATCGTTAATACGGTGTAACAGAAATGTTTTAATTTTACATGGTGTTAAGGTTCGTAAGTTTCTATCTGACGGCCCTCTGCCTTACAGCATATTGAGGTTCAGATATCTGAACTGCAACATTACATTGCATTATGCCTGCAATCTTGATAATAAAATGCCATTTCCAACCAAGATAATCTCAGTATTCAAATTTCAAGCATTGTACGTAACAGGCCTACTCGAGCAAAAGAAATTGATCATAACATCATTTTAGTTATTCAAGTGTGCTTTGTAAGGTGAGCTCGATTCTAAGCCATTGTCTTAATGATAAATTGACCAAGGAAAGTGCACAAAATGACGCACTTTTCTAGTCCACTTCAACATGGAAAATAGGCTATGTCGATTTCATTGTCAAGCTATATATTATGCGATCGCTTGAAATGAACAAAATCACGGATTTTTATATTTGGCTTGATGAAATCTCCATTACTTTATATGGTTTTAAGCCAGGAAGACCCTTTTATGAAGTACCGTAACTATTTTTCTTTGTTTCATTATAGAACAATCGTATATTAATTTGGATCATTAGCATCACACAGATTGAGTGGAAAGAACTGTGAATGTAGTGGAAATTCATAATCGACCTCCAAAATAAGCATGAAAAATCTCAATTTTGTGCACTTTTCGAAATTTTAGTCATCAAATTGGAAGCATGATTATTTCAAGAGAAACAAGATTTCACATTTAACCAGATTATTGTAGCATAATATGAACCACAAAAAGTGAAATTGATAAAGATAATGGTTTGAGAAGGTTGTGCGCAATGTTACTAAAAAGTTCACAATAAACTAGATTTTTTATCAAAATTTCAAGATGTAACGAAAATAATGAAGGGAACTCCGTCAAGCCGCTTATTCAGTGACTTTTTCATCAAGATGTGGAGATTATAAGGCAAAAGTAAGTCCATCCGAAGTACTGTGTGCATGAATTCAAGACGAGGAAAGTCAGACAAAAGTGCTCATTATTGCGCACGTTTCTGAAAAAGCAGTTATTATCGCTCTGTCAGCCGCTAAGAATGAATTATTGTTTAATACACGTTCGTCATCAAACTTGAATTGAACGAAGGAAAAGACAAAATGAAAAACTAGGATCGTGTTCTGGAACTTGGAGCAACCACCGCAGCAGTACTGCGACTGACATAGCAGTACCACGAAACAGGAAGAACCGTGATAGCAGATTCATGGTTTGGTTCCGTGAAAAGTGTCGCAGCACTGATGAAAGCCGGACTTTACTCCATCATGTTAGTGAAAATTCAGCTCAAAAGAATTATTGAATGCAACTGCACTCAGAAGGCGAGAACACAAGCATGCATGAGGAAATTGAAATGCAACCGTTGAGCTTCTTCATAGATCGAAAGAGGAAGTGATTTATCTTAACGTATTCGACCGCCATTCATGGTAACCCAAAGAAGACAAAATAGTCTACGATGTACCGCGGCCACAGGTTGCCTAAAGGTATCTGAAATATTGTGCGTCAGTAAATGTGTTAAACCATTTTAGGTCTGGATCTCTAGGACTGAAAGACGCTTTCTCCACATCTGCGTCAAGCCTGTTTGGGCATGGACTTGTCTTCACAATTTCTTACCTATTTATATACTCCTACTGGCATACAAATACTTCAAGCCAGGTCAATCAAATTTGACACCCGGCGAATTCAGAATGAAGTTGTCGAATAACAATTGAATTTGCTATCAAGTCAAGCGAGGATGGCAGAGATTCCGCCATTAGATCATAATCCCTGACGATCTAGTGCAGAATTCTCATTGAGTAGTTGGGTTTTGCGACATTTTGATTTGCAAGCCATCTTCAAGTCATCCTTGCTGGCTGAAGCATATGAACGAATGAGTTCCCCAAAAGAGAATGAAGAAATCATCTACCAATTAGACTTTTTCTACCTTCTTCCATTTTCTTTGATTTTTAGCATTCTTCTATTGAGCTGCATATCAGTGTCAAATGTACTTGAAAAATCTAATCTTTAACATTTTTCAAATAGTTTGACGTTTTCTTATTGTTACATCGAGATTTGAAGGTGGGTTTGATTGAAGTAGAATTTTCAAAAGTGCTCAAAATTAAGATTTTTTCTTACTATACAGAAGGTCACATGACACATCAGGAGATAGTCTATACTTACTTAATTTTGCAGTAAAGAATTCATGGCCTAGCGAAACAGCAGTAGGCCTAGTAGTAGAAAGCGTTTATTATAGAAAAATAAGAATCACAAAAAGTCACATAGATGAAGACAAAATTATTCAAGAAAAGTATCGCCACTGATTCAAAACGTCACACTGAAATGGTATAGCGAATTGAAGTGGTATAATCAATGGTACAAAACTATACAAGTTCAAATTTCAGATTAGCAGCGAATCATGAGTTGTCTGTGAGGGAGCGAACTGATTGTACAGATGAGCAGACCATGGGAAAAATGAGTTTGACCGCCGAACGCAGTGCATGAAGTGGGAATCCTAAAACATCAATTGTGTTGGGTAATGTATCAGGAACAAAAGTTCGTAATAGGTGCATGTCAAATTCAAAAGATTTAATCAACAATTTCAAAGCTGCTTTCTCAAACATCAGCGAAAGCGAGGGGAATCTTTCACAGTCATGCCTTGACCTGATCACAAATGAATCGATGAGCACGAGTTTGAAATCGATTCAGCTTGTTCAACAAGGTAACAGATAACCGTCCATATACAGGAGAGGCATACATGAAGTAATTGAAGTTATTAGAGCGTGATAAATGCGAATAAGATCCTAAGATTTGACAACATGCTTAAGACACAGCTGAAATGTGAAATCTACGGAATGCACTCATCAACACATTAGAAACTTGTTTGTTCCATTTGAATTTTTCCAAGAATGTTATACCTTGGATTTTGGCTGAATTCACGATTTTGAAACCGCTGATTGAGACTGAAGAGACATTCCCACGCTTCTTCATGCAAAGTCAAAGTTGGACACATTTTGATTCATTAAGAGTTAGAGCATTGCTTGTACGAACACATTCAAATGGACGCGCGATCTTTCGTTCTTTGACACTGGCTCTACAATTGTAACATCGTCTCCGTATTTGACGCATTTCGTGCCATTGGCGATGTCCATGTTAAACTCAATTGATCCCATGAAAGCAACAAATAAGAAAGAGCCCAGGATCGAACCTTGCGGAACACCGGATGGAATGAGTCTTGGAGGACCAAAATTGTTAACAACTTTCACATGCATCCATCGGGAAGACAGATAAAACAAGAGCCATCTCAGAAACCCATGATTTAGACCACATACATTCAAATAATTGATCAGTCGGTTGATCTGAAGTTTGTCGAATGCTCGTGAAAGATCAAGACAGTACACATTAACGCATGCTACATGTTCTGAATCCATCGATCTCGTGATGCGGTCACACAGTTTCACCAAGGCAGAAGTCGTCGAACCGAATGGACGGTAAGCATGTTGACTTGCCTTAGCATGCAACCAATTGTGATCTGACTTTGTCCAATATAATCCTTTCAAAAACTTTCGAAAATGATGAAAGAATGCATATGGTCGAAAATCACACAGATCAGGACGAGGGAATCGGACACACGTGTGCACATTTTAAAGAGCAGGGAACTTTGCATGTCAAGGGATTTGTTGAAAATCAGACTAAGTGACTCACATAAATAATTGGCGGTTATACTCAATAATTTCGGAGGAATTTGGTCAGGACCAGTTGCTTTCCTGTTATTAAGACGAGACAAGTAAAAAAACAGACTCGGGAGAAACTCGTGGAGTCAACCAGAGGAATCAAGTCAACATCGTCGCTCGAATTAAATTTCTTGGCAAATTAATGAGTGAGTCCATCAATAACACACTGTAAGTTATCGTATTTAGCTATAAGATGACGCCATGGATCGTTACTGGCAGTACCACGTGTTACTTCAACAACCTTCCATCCTTCGCAGTCTTGGAATTCTTCTCACCTCACATCCGCTTCGCTTTTTGAATTTCCTCAGTGACTTTCTGCTTATAATGTCTGTATAACGTCCAATTTCTTTCACGATAAGCTCTCCATCTTTTATTGATGAGTGACTTCAAAATAGACGTAATCCAAGGCTTATCAGAAGAGAAAAAACAATTTCGCATGGAATTGTCGATAGGCATTTTGACAGCAGATCATAAAGAATAGAACACATCGAATCAACATCAGGAAATGAGTATAAAGAGGAGAAGTCCGTAGGATGAAGACTTTGTAGGTGATCTGCGATACAGGAATCACGGTAATTATATAGCACAGCGATATGCATCAGAGATTTGCGGTAAATTTATTGTTGTAAAATATAGCCTACATAACTGTGGTCTGAGTTCTTGAGAGGTTGACCAATGGAAGCAGACTGCTCATGTAGCTTGCTCAAATCTTTATCCATCAAAATTTGGTCGAGTATAGAAGCACCTCTTGTAGAATTGTCCAGTATATTTTTCACACAAAATTTTTCATAAAAAGTATCACTTCGCAATTTAAATTATTCACGTCACCAGAAATTACGATGTTGCTGTCAGGATATATAGCTAGCATATTATCAATTTCAAAAGTCAGGAAGTTAATGATAAGAATTAAGACTATCAACTCTACTGAGACCGGGAGGTATGTAAATAGCGCAACAAATGATAGATGACTTATCCCAAATTACGCGAGCAAACACTACCTCAATGCAAGATGGTGCATCAGAAACATGATGTAGTTGACATAAATTGAATTCGTCAAACAACCATATGAAAACACCTCCACCTCTGCGAGAATTCCTGTCAACTCTGAATAGATTGAGCCCATTTATATGTAAAATGTTATCATCAATTTCATACGCCAGCCACGTTTCAGCTACTATTGGTTGATTCTCCGCTAAGCGGTGCACTTTTAAAATATTTTTGTCGCTGTCGGTTTTCTATGTATCGATTCCCACCAAGTTGACGTTTGATGTGACTCACGTGATGACAAGGTCATGATTTTGGCGTATAATACAAGTCAACTGCTGTAGCGAAACATTCTGGACACAGCAATCGACAACAGAAAGTGAGTTCACTCTTTTCTTGTTAAATAAGCATGTCGCCAACTAATGTAGTTACGTTTAGCAGTCTGTAGGGAACACATTTTCTAATCAATCTGAACACTTTTACCTTTTTGACTGAGTAATTGATGCATCGTATTGAATATTAAATAATATTTACCTATTCGATTTGTGTACAATGATAATAACGGCATTAATGATATGTCGCCGCATTTTATATAGTCATGTATTTTCCGTAACGATATTCATAAATATGAGTACAGAAAGACAGATATACCAAAATGTTATGATCTGAAAGTTTATAAAGAAGGCGACATGCACAATACGTTTGTTCATGTTTGTTTTAGATGATGATAATATGGTTAACCAACTATATGCCTATCTATTTAAGAGTTGCGTATTTGTTAATTTTAAAATGTATTATCCGTAACGCATGTTAGAATTTTCGTACATCAAAAAAGGTTAATGAAATTTTGTGTACTATTTGCGTCTGTGGAATACTTCGATAGATGATTCATAATCTTTTGTCATAACTACTGCAACTTTACATGCAGCCATATTTGACCATGTTTGTATTTTCCGTAACGTATTTTCCGTAACGTTACGGAAAATACATATATAAAGGATAGTGCAGGATATTATTCATAGGCAAGAATTAAAGTTTGTTGGCATAATATATCATCTTTAGATATACTTCAAACAAATATCGGCTGCATATAAGTTGAATATGTTTATTAAAAGGGACAATTCCTTCTTATTGGCAGTAAAACGCAATTTAAGCTTACATGTAAGTTTGTTCAAATAGACGTACGTTCCTAAAGTTGAGTCTACATGTAGGCTATTTCTATATTTGATTTCTAATCGGATTCGTGGTTAATAACGTATTTCGTACGAGTATAAAAGAGTATAAATATACAGAAATATGCGCCTAAATTTAGTTTTATGCATTTTCGCATCAAAAAGGTGATTTACTCATTTATGCAAAAAAAATGCAAATGCATAAAATCCGGGCCCTGAATTACATATCGTGAATTTTATTTTAAGTTAACAGTCAGCGATTAACAGTTGATTGTGGATCATTTTAATCTATACTGCAGCTCATGATTCAGAATTGATAGAGATCGAGGGTTACATGTTAAATGTGCAATCGTATTCCTCGTATGCTTATATTAATCATAATGTAAAAGTTAAACTCGAAAAAAATAGTTTATTAGTACATGTATATCCGCTCGTGTTGTCATTATTCGAAAAAATATGGCTATTAACCTGTCATGCATGTTTTAGTACAATACTTCTCACAGTATTACACCGTTTATGTATGCATACCGGAAACATATGCTTACCGTGTACAGACTGTACACGTACACAATAATTTATTTTCTTTCAGATTGAAATGCCGTTAACCAATGCCGAGCGGCAGAGACGATTCCGCGAGAGGAGGAAAAATGATCCACAATGGCGTCGAAGCGAGTCATCGAGAAAGAAGAAATATTATGTCCCAGTGTCTGAATTGACTGCGAGAGATGCAAGAAGTCGGCGCAGGTTAGTTCGCGAACAGGTGAGGAACTTTCGGCGAAACAAGCGTAAAGAAGAAGAAATACAGGAAAACGTTACGACGAGAACAACGAATATTGAATCTCAGAGAAAAATAACGAAGAAAAGAGTCATGCGCATCGCCTTGAAGAGGAAAAGGGAAGTAAGATGCTTAGAGAAACAACTTCAAGCCCAAAGCAGAATAGCAAAACGGTATCAGAAGAGATATGAAAGATTGAAGAGCAAAATTGAGCCTAATGGAACTACGGACATACATGTACCCTCGCTTGCGACTCCCGTAGCTCCATCTTCCCCCAGATCTTACATATATGCAACTCTGAGACAGGCTGGTGGTTCACCATCCAAACTCGACCCCAGTACACGGAGAAATCTTATTTTCCAACGTTCTTTCTGCGAAGAACTGAGTCCTGATATGCTCTGTAACAAACCTGATTCCCAAAAGCGTATTACTTCAATTATACAGAAATATCGTTGCCGACGTTCAGCAGCGAGAATGATGAAATCGTCCAGGAATCGTTTGGTAAAGCGAATTAATACGTTCAAACGTTGTTCTATCAAACGTGGATCTGTTATTGTTCGAAAGTCAGTCATTGAATTCTTTGAGAGAGATGACGTTTCTCGTACTTGTCCAGGGAAACGAGATTGCATGAAAGACAAAGGAATGAAAGTCCAGAAACGGTACCTGAAGGATTATTTAATCAATCTCCACAAAAAGTTCCTTGATGAGAATCCTAATGTGAAGGTCTCATACTCAGCATTCTGCAAACTGAAGCCAAGATACATCATTTTGGTGAAATACACTAATCGAAGTATTTGCTTATGTGTATATCATCAAAACTTCTCACTCAAACTTCAGTCACTCAAAAAGAAAAATATTGTCAGCAATGTCGATCCAGATGAATATGTTAGAAACTTTACTAAAGAAGAAACGACGCAGCATTTATCTCAATTGCCCATTAACACAGATATATCGTTCTCGCATTGGTCAAGAGTACAACAAGAAGATGGAAAGAAAAGGATTAAACTTATCACTGAAACATTACCGGTCACTGAATTTAGGAATCAGTTCGTGTGTGAGGATAAATCTTTCCGTGAGCATGTCAAATGTGTCATGAATCAACAGCATGAACAACGCGAATTGAAGAAAAATCTAGGGACCCACGAAGCCTTGGTGTTGATGGACTTCTCTGAAAACTATAAGCGTGTCTCAACGGATGAGATTCAATCAGCGTATTGGAGTCAAGCTCAAGTGACGTTACATCCTGTCATCATATATTGGAAGAACGAAGATCATGAACTACAACAAAAGAGTTACGTAATTGTAAGCGATACCCTGCAACACAATGTAACTGCTGTGTATTCCTTCTTGAAACGTATAATTCCTGATATCCAGCAGTGTTCTTCGAACACCATCAAGAATGTCATATACTGGACAGATGGACCTACCAGTCAGTATAAGAATAAAGCCATCTTCTCCATCATTGATCGTCATTCGGACTTGTTTGGAGTCAGCGCTTCATGGAACTACTGTGCAACCTCACACGGCAAGGGTCTACACGATGGTGTAGGAGGCTGCGTTAAACGAATCGTCGACGATGCTGTTAAGCACAACAAGGTCACGGTTCAATCGGCAGAAGAGTTTTACCATTACATGAAGTCCCAAGCAAGTAAAATCTCCTTCATTTGGATTAGCGATTCAGAGATCAAAAACAATGAAGAAGACATACAAGCCTTCAAATGTGCCGTTCCAGTCCCAAGCACAATGAAAATTCACAATGTTATTCCGGGTCCATTTAAAGGAGCTATCCTGTCAAGGCAACTGTCATGTTGTTGCAAAATTTGTATCCAACTCCTTGGAAACTGCGATCGGGTAATCAAGACCAAAGAACATACGTTTACAATCCATAACCTACAACCAACAGCCACCAAAGAATTCAATTGCAACGATCTTCTTCTGATAAATGCTGACGATGATAACAGCGAGTTTTATCTATTCCAATCAAACGAAACCTTAATCGCCCATAAAAGATCTGTTTGCCCAACATACGGAACCCTGTTCCCGAAGGGTGAGACGATCCTTCAAGGCCATTATTTAGAACTACTGGAAGGTGCCGGTACTTATTATACCATTCTTCCAGAAAAAGTTTTCCTGTCCCCTCGATGTGTAATCTACATTATTCGCAATTTTTGGTATTCTAAGCGTGACTCAGTAATCGAATTCTACAATGACATCCATAGGTACTTTCGCGTAAGATCATAACTCATTTGCATGTTCTCATTAGTCATTTTAGTTATTTGCGAGTAGATAGTTGCGATTTTGAATATATTCTACAGTTATAGAGAGTATAACTTGAATATATACTATAGTTATTTGCAAATAATAATATTTGTTTTGATTTTGACTTTTGGTAGTTGGGTTTGATATCGCCTTTTCGGTAATCAACTAATCGCTGATTCAAATCGATTTCATAATGACAGTAAACGTTATAGAAAAAAACATCCAGACTTTTCTATTCTCCTAAATGATCACTGTGAACTTCTTAGTGAAATTCGTTACGGAAAATACCATCATTCTCTATATTTCTATGATAATATACAATCGCAATTTTCTCAGAACGCTAATTAAATCATCAAAAGAAAATATATAGACAACTATTTGAAATATTACATCAGTTTAGCAAGATTTGTACTTCAATTTCATATAGTGAAGACATCGTTACGGAAAATTTATATAATGATTTTTAATGAAATAATCATAGATGTAGGCCTATATATATATTTATATACGTCAGGTATTTCTGATGCGGTAATATGGATGTTTTTTTAAAGGTATAATGTCGCAGTTCTAAAGACTATTGTTGTTTATTGATCATTATGTGCTAAAACTTACAATGAAATTCGTTACGGAAAATACAATCATTCTATAAGTAATACATTTCTAATAATAGATAACCACATTTTATTCAAAATACAACTTAAATTATCAAAAGAAAGTATATATACAACAATTTGAAATATTACATATTAGTGTAGTAAGATATGTGCTTCAATTTCATAGTAAAGATATCGTTACGGAAAATACATTAACTGTTTTCTATCCCTTATTGAAAGTGCTGTAAATCCGAGGCTTTGATAGATATGGTATGGATATTCTGGCTTTGTGTCTATAACGATGTATATTAATGAAAAAAAGTAGTTTGCCAACTTGTCTAACTATGAAATTTTTCATCTTTTTTTGAATCTAAAATGCACCGGTTAGCGGAGAATCAGCCTATTGCGATTTGAGCATCAGTGGACTCTGAGTTCATCCATTCTCATAATGGATTGAGCGTTTGCTAAAAGAATAGAGGGACAGGTCAAATGATGATTTAAAATCCGCCTTGAAAATTTTGAGCTCTTCTTTAACCCATTTAAAGCCGCTCCTAAAATATTGGTTCATTTATTAAGTTTATATATTTACCCTAGTCGTTTCATACTACTGAGCATATTATCTGACTAAAAAAGCAACGTACGAAGATCAATTCCAGCTAAGTCCCATTTGGGGCCCGTGGCCGTTAATACTTTCTAAAAGACTTTTCTTTTGAATATAGTTATACCTTCGAAAATAACTCAAAACATGATGATCAAACATTATCAATCAAATAATGGGTGACGGAAATCAGTGATTGAAATGAAAAATGTCAAAGCACTCTACATGAAGACCACGGTCGCAAATCCTACATTGTTTTCTGACATTCTTTTTGCACACGGCGCATTTTCGTTGTTTTCCATCTAAAAACAGAGATTTTTATTAGCATAGGATGGTAAATGCATTTTCAGGATTAATTCATTAATCATTACCTTCTGTTCTCTCAAGAGAATGGTTTCCCAAATGGCGAACATCAGACGACTGTTTTCTTAGATTTGAAGTTGTTTTTGGCGCACAGCTCGGTTCTTCTTTCAGAAGACAAGAAGCGATTTGACACCTGAACTCTAGCAGATCCATTTTTCTTTCATGCGCTGTTGTTATCTTGTAAAGTTCATGGCTATTGACCACTGCCACATCCAAAGTGTGCGTAACTACCGGGAAGTACCATTTTTTCCCTCTGATACTTGTACGATACTTTTCAGTTTTCCAATCGCTCAAATCTACTCCAATCATTCGAGAGTTGTACCTGGTGATCGCATTTGGCAATTTAACTTTTTCTATTTTTCCTTTGACTTTTCTATTTACCATCTTCATTGGCTCTATTCCATGAGTGTTTGAAAGTACAGTAACCAGATTGTTATCCTTCCAGGCAATAGCACAAGTTCCAGAATCCAATGAAGTAGCAGCCTGCATTTCACCCAGGGTTGGCTTTT
The DNA here is from genome assembly GCA_907163375.1 of Prostheceraeus crozeri. Lineage (NCBI taxonomy): Eukaryota > Metazoa > Platyhelminthes > Polycladida > Euryleptidae > Prostheceraeus > Prostheceraeus crozeri. The sequence continues at coordinate 128,989 of CAJQUW010014885.1, forward strand.
TGCATGCTAAAACTGGTTTTTGCCACTAAGTGGCAAAAATTGGCAAAAATTGGCAAAAACCGGCTAAAACTAAAATTCCGAAAAATCAGTCTATTTCTTCACGAAATGATCGACAGCAAGTTGTGGTTTAAGTATTACGGTGCATGCGGGTTTGCAGTTTGCAACTCTTATCTTCCAAAACATGACATTCATTCTGTGATGGAACCACGTATGTTTTTATAACGAACGACAAACGATGTTGTCTTTCTTTACGATTGCTTATTAAGAGCAATTTAGTATTATTACGATTGTGATTTAAGTACGAATGTCGTCTTCAGCACCATTTTGGCTCTTTGGTTCATGTAACAGAAGTTGTTAGATACTCGCAGAATTATCTTTAAATGAATGAAAAAATGAAAATAAATATGTGAATATAACTGGTTTATACATAGAACTAAATTAAGCAAACCACTTTCTTCATGTGGACGAGCTTCAATAATCCCACTGTCATTCTTCTGTGTTGAGTATTCAGAAAGAATCTAGAGTTTATTTTAATAGTAGCTTAGGTTTCATCAGATCTAGATTCGAACCCAGGTCTCATGAACGCAGAGAAAACACTCTATCAAAGACTCTGCACCGGAAAATCTCACCTCCCAAATCAAGCAATGTGCAACAGTCACTTAGAATGCATTTCTATTTTTTTTAGAAATATGCTAAATGTACTAATGCTTGTGACTGTAGCAGGAAATCATGATTTGTAAGAACAAATAATAATCAAATAACATAGTTCGCACCAGCAATCTTGATAAAGTGAGGTATAATGTATGTCTGAACAGCTTCAGTTATTATCTCAACAAAAGAACATGTCCAGTAAGCTGTTAAGCTGTTAAGCTGTAAAATTTATCTTGTTAATAGAATCTGAGAGCGACAAGCAATTTTGACATTATTATGATATATAAGTTTGTTTAAAGTTCTTAGAATTTCTATATTTTGAGCTCAAATCAAAACTTTACTTTCGGTTTTAAATTCATTTAACATAACCTCATCCTCTAAATATGTGAGGGTAAATTACCACGACATGAAAAATGTTGAAGGGCAAAATTTTTAATCTAGTACTTCTGGGAGTGCAGGATATTACTATGAAATTTAATTTCATGGTAATATTCGTGTAATCACAATGGGTATGGGACATTTGCCACAGATGTAGATGACAAGCCATTCTATGAGATCAGCAGGGAGGTAAATCGTAGAAATCCGAGGCCAGATTTCTACATTTTCCTACCTTTCTAGCTTCATGGAATGCCTGTTTTCGATCTTTTATATAGAGGCAAGTGATTTCCTTCCAGCATGGACGTCTGTTGCATCTTACAATGAATGAAATTCGTAAAGCAACAAATTCGTGCGCACTTAGAAGAATAATGCACAGCAGCTTTATAAAAATATTTTTTATAATAATTCATATTCTTACACCTATACTTGGAACATATTCTTGATTGAAATGCGATATTGATAGGTTTTAATTGTGAAAATACAGACCTAAATGTTAATCGAATGATGAAAAAGTAAAGTGAACTTATTGTGACTAACTTTCATCAATAAAGTAAGGAGTGACGATGATTTCCTTTAGTACCCAAAAAACTGAAGTATTAATGCCGGAAAAATAGTTTTAGCCAGTTTTTGCCAGTTTTAGCCGAAAAATGGTGACAAAAGCTGGTGGTTTTTACCAGGTGGTAAAAACCAGGGTGGTTTTTACCGGCCAACCATGATTTCATCCCTCTCCTTTTTCTTCCAATCATTCTTTGGATAGATTGGACAATGTCTAGTCCTATTCAGTCGTACGGTTCCAGTTGCTCTAACATTTTTGGCAGTTAATTCTTACAGCAATTGATAATCAGCGAAAAAGTTATCAAAGAATAACTCACTGCCGCTGGGAACCATATCGGCAAACTTGAGAACGACCTTCGAACCTAGGTTGAAGGATTCATAAATTGATTCTCCTATCGCATCCTTTCCTTGATACACAACGAAGGCAAAAGTGTATCCATTAATTCCACACAGTGCCCATTCCTTGAAGCCGAACCGAATTGGTTTTCCCCTTATGAATTGCTTGAGGGGATGACGACCAAAGTACTGAACTATTTTTTCATCAATGGAAAATTCAGACAAAAAATATCCGAACTTTTGGAAATTAGAATTCATTATATCGATAAATGGCCTTATTTTGAAGCATCGATCTTTGTTTATCTCAGGGATTCACTATTTCGTTGAAATGGAGATACCGCTTTATTTCTTTGTATCTGTTTCGTTCATGGCGTTACGAACAATCAAGCAGTGGAAATTTTCGTCCAACATCCAGTAACAATCCTCCCTTGGGTACTTCCTATGACCAGGAGGAGTAAAATTCCAATGAACACTTTGATATCCTGCTCCGTGCAACTAAAATTCGGATTATTACTCTTCTTTGCATACATTTCAGTTTGCTTTGCAATATGCTCCCAGATTCCTTCTGTCATCTGAAGAAAAAGCTGGTATGGGGTCTTCTCGGACAAATCAGATTCAAGCTGCTCAAGAGTACTCAGCGGGTTATATTTTTCAATGGTAAAAGTTGCTGTAGGCTTACTTTTATTTATATGCCATTTCGGATTATCATAATCTACTTTCTTCGTTTTGATTTTTGTTTTTGAACCTTCGTATTTTCCTGATGATCATTGTCATCATCTTCACTTGTTCCCAGGCAAATGAATTTCAATGGCACCAGCCGTATCGGCAATCATTTCATCAATTTTTTGAAGATCATCTTCATTTATTTCTTCTTCATCTGTGAGAGGATCTACCGTTTCAGGTGGCAATTCGCAAATATCAATTACTTCATCAGTATCCGACTAATTTTCGACCATTTCCACGGCAGCAGCTAAGGTTAAAACATTTATTCTTGGCATCTGAAAATAAATAGTACACACATGTAGATTTGTAAAAGATGCTCTCAACGTACTCATCATTTTACATCATTGCAAGTAGTAAGCAAGTGACAAACACCAGATAGCGCAAGATGGCGGCCGTTTCCCACCCCCCTCCTCTCTTCCTCCTCCTCCTCCCTGTCCTGGGGTGTTGTGCCGCCCGGGTGGGCTTGGGTGCCGGCCTGGTGGACGTGGTGTCCATCGTCTTCCTCGTCAAAAATGGGCTCGACAAGTTTTTCCACCCCGGGGGGGGTAGGGTGGGAGGAAATCCAAAGTGTCGAATTTCGATGCGCCAGTGCTGCCATCGTCTTCCTCATCAAAAGTTAGATCGACAAGTTTTCCACCCCGGGGGGGGGGGTAGGGTGGGAGGAAATCCAAAGTGTCGAAATTCGATGCGCCAGTGCTACCATCGTCTTCCTCGTCAAAAGTTAGGTCGACAAGTTTTTCCCACCCTACCCCCCCCCGGGAGAGCTAGCTGCTATCTCGGCTTCTAGTGGACGGATTTTGTTCGTTCGGGTTGCATTCGAAAGAGGATGAAAAACTAACCTATGACATTTTTTGGCGCGAGTCAATCCGATCAGCCGTTCAAAAGTTAGAGCGGTTACAAGATTTTAGGAAAGGTTGAAAAAATCCTAAGTGTCAGAGTGACTGTGTACGGTGAAAATGAAAATTTTTTCCAAAGTGTCGAATTTCGATGCGCCAGTGCTACCATCGTCTTCCTCGTCAAAAGTTAGGTCGACAAGTTTTTCCCACCCTACCCCCCCCCCCCGGGAGAGCTAGCTGCTATCTCGGCTTCTAGTGGACGGATTTTGTTCGTTCGGGTTGCATTCGAAAGAGGATGAAAAACTAACCTATGACATTTTTTGGCGCGAGTCAATCCGATCAACCGTTCAAAGTTAGAGCGGTTACAAGATTTTAGGAAAGGTTGAAAAAATCCTAAGTGTCAGAGTGACTGTGTACGGTGAAAATGAAAATTTTTTCCAAAGTGTCGAATTTCGATGCGCCAGTGCTACCATCGTCTTCCTCGTCAAAAGTTAGGTCGACAAGTTTTTCCCACCCTACCCCCCCCCCTCGGGAGAGCTTGCTTCAATCTTGCCTTCCAGTGGTCGGATGGAGACATATGATAGCTCGTTTGAAAGGTAAGAGTGAGACGAATTCACTGTATAAATTTGGTGTCAATCGGTTGAGTCGTTTAGAAATGAGAGCAGAAACAAGATTTGCCAAATTTTGGGAATTGTCTAAAAAACGACAGAGTTAGAATTTGGGACGTTTTGGGCTGTAGCGGCAAAACGAAGCATCAGATTGGAAAACGGATTTCAGATTTGGAATCAGCGTCATTTATTCACCCTAGGAAGAGTGTTTCCATCATGATTTGAGGAAAAAAAAATTTTCAAATTTTTTCAAGATGGCGAATTTTTTGCATTTTTGGCTATTTTTTGCCTAAAAACTAGATCGATTCAAGGCTTCGGACCTGCTTCAATGAACAGACCGCACTGAGTTGTGCTAGATCTGAAATTTTGAGACTGATTGGAGTCAAACTTTTTGATTTGGAGTTCATTGAAAACACTACTTCTGATATTAAATTGTACATTTTTTGAAATAATGAATTTTTCGCATTTTTGGCTATCTTTTGCCGAAAAACTAGACCGATTCAAGGCTTCGGACCTGGCGCAATGAACAGACCGCACTGAGATGTGCTAGATCTGAAATTTTGAGACGGATGGGAGTCAGGGTTGTGAGTTGAGATGCGATTGAAAACCGTAAAAATGCTAATTTTCCCATTTTTCTAACAGGAATTTTCCGAGGATTTGACAATTGCCCGACTATAAAAGGACGGAGCATCAACTGAGAAATCACTTGCTCTGTCAACCTTGCTAGAGGTAGGTGAACAGACCCGAGCTGCTGCTCCAAGCCGGTTTTCCGTTTTTCCTACAGAAATCCGGGTAGATTTTTCGATTGCTGATATCAGCTAAGGTGTCAGACTTATAGGTTAGCCAGTATATGGCTGGTGATCACTTTGATCGAATAGGCCAGAAACTTGTAAGCGGTGTATCTTCGGTTCTAGTACACCGATTGACTTGATTCAAGTTGCATGTGATAGCTCTTGATCATAGGTATATTTATAGACTACTTATAAAATTTCATAAGTAGTGCAAAAATGCTGAAAAATTTAAATTTGTTATTTATGATGATTTTTCGGGGGTTTCAACCCTGCTGAATTCAACTAAGGCATTTATAATGTTGTACGAGGCGAGCTTCGGCTCGAGACTTGTTTCCTGATGTAAATAACTCCACCGATTTTCATGTCAAAATCGGGATCCGAATACCAACACAGTGATATGACGCACGCTCTGTCCGTTAGAGGTTGGATTTGTGGATCGAGGCCTTGGAGATGGGATAAGATCCCCTCTGAGTAATGCCTGTAACGGATTCATCAGCTTAACTTGTCTATCCTCGACGACTACATGTAAGACAATATCATTTCGTTTGCTAACAAGCGACTTTGTTTTTCTTGCAGTTTCACGTTATGACTGCCTCGAAAAATGCACGATTCCTCGTGGGGAAATGCTCCTGTGGGAGAATTGTTCGCGGAACTGAATTGAAAAAGCATGTTGCGGCGTTTGATGGACATGAGAAGCGTGTGTTGAAGAGAGTGTGCGTAGTTGAGCGTGTTGAGTGTGGGAAGGATGAGGCGGCGGAGGATTTTTATAAAAAGCATAAAGAGTGTGAGTCGGGGAAGATTACGGATAGCGATTTTAAGGCGTGGTTTGAGGGTTTGTTGTTGGAGGATGAAGAGAATGAGGCGGTGAAGACAATTGAGGGTGCGGTTGAGAAAGCGACTGAAGAGAGGGTGATTGAGAAAGCGCCTGTAGTGCCTGTAGTGAGGGTGATTGAGAAAGTACCTGTAGCGCCTGTAGTGACTGATGCAGACCTCGATCGCGATCTCGCTCTGAGCGAGATGAGTAGCGAAGAGGAAGAGAGCGAGGTGAGGGGTGTTGTAATGCAGAAGAAGAAGAGTGTTGTTGAAGAGCGGGACGCGACGATGAGGAGGCTTTTTGGTGACAAGGTTACCTTAGGAAAGCCAAAAGCCTCCTCATCGTCTCAGAAAGATCAGAGGTCGAGTGATTGCTTTGAATACAATCAGATGAAGGATCGAATGAGTGCGATGGAGAATACGAATAGGAGAGTGCTGGCGGAGAATGAGTTGTTGAAAGGGAAAGTGAGTGCGATAAAGCAGATGAAAGAGGAGATGGTGATGATGATGGAGGCGGAGAAGCGTTGGTCTGAGGAAAAGAAAAAGATGATGGCGAAGGTGTCTGAGTGTGATGAGTTGAAGCGTGTTTTGAAGAAGGAGAAGGCTGAATGTGAGAGATTGAGAGTGATTGCGAAGGATGTGGATGAAGTGAGGGCGATAAATGAGAAGTTGGGGAGTGAATGTGAGAGAATGAGTGGTTTGTTGAAGAGAGGAGTGAAGAGGAGCTATGAGGTACACCTCCCCCTCTACGAGAACGACATCTGCGACGTGCCCACTATGACAGATGACCCTGATATAACGCAAATGTGCTACGAGGGGGAGGGGGTGAAGTGCCTCCATTTAAATTTGAAAATAGACGGACAATTGGAGGACTTCATCGTCAGAAAAGTGAAAAAGAAGAAGCCGAGTAAGTTACTTTAAAATATATTTTCTAATTCTAATCTAATTCAATTTCCTTTCTATTTTCAGAGTTTTTACAAAAGTCTTGAGTCGACCCACTAACCTAATCCCGTGAACGAACCATAGGTCCTCTTAAGGGCCCCTCCTAATGTGGCTGCAGTGGTCCCAAGCCCACGACATGCTTTCAAGCATGGACACAGAGGGGGAGGCAACAATAAGATAAATGAAATGATGTATGAGTCATATAAAACTTTCTTCTAACCTTTCCTATGAAAGGTATATAAGACGAGACAAGAAGCTTCATTCACTTTAAGGATGGAGCTTGACGAGTGCAGACGTGTGATAGAGGAGTGGAGAGAGACCTATGAGGAAATAGAGGTCGATGCTCCGATCACTCTCCTCAGGTATGTCATATTGGACATTGAGATTGCGGAGAGCGAACAGCGTCTCCGCCATATAAGAGCGCACTGCCGTCGTCAGCTCCGTCGGTACCTACCGTTCTTCGATGAGGACATTGTAGGTTACCTACAGTATAAGATATATTTTTGTATCTATCGCGAGAGTGATTTGCGAGCTCGAAGAATAATGGCTGGTGGAGGTTAATCCCTCCCACCTGTGAACGCCCCATAGGCCCTCTTAAGGGCCCCTTCTAATGTAGCTAAAGTGGTCCCAAGCCCACGACATGCTTTCAAGCATGGATACAGAGGGGAAGGTAACAATGCAAATGAAGTTCGGTGTAATACTTCCTTTCGACGGGCGTTCCTGTATAGGACTGCGGTGAAACCCGTAGCTATGTATACCGCAAGGGACATTCGGCAATGATCAATCTTGTTAAACCTCTCTGCGTCATGTTTGCAAGTGATTGCCTCTGTTTCAATGTAGTATGCATTCGCGCCAGGGCGACATTTAGCCATCTGTCGAAGGTTACCTTATAAACTTTCCATTGCATGTGTTATGAGAACCATGAGTTCTACCTATCTCTATCAATGAGATGAATTGATGAATGGAATGAAATGGGAGGACACTCACGCGCCACACGCATCATATCACACTTCTCTCTTCTGTAGTTGAACAAGCTCTTTACATATGGATCGCAGTCGATTGCTATCCCCTACATCAGAAGTGTAAGCTATCTTTAATGTGACTGAACTATATCATCATCCATATAAAGTCTTGTAAGTTAAACTATATGTGCTACTATTTCTAAATGAAAGATATAGTTTCAACAATTTACAAGTTAAAAATAAAGTTTCAATAGTGTATATGTCAGAAATAGAATAAAGTTTCAATTGTTTACAAGTTAAAAATAACTATTTCCAAATGAAAAAGTATACATGGTTAAATCATTCACTTAAGTCCCATTCAAGTAAGTCAGCATGAAAGCAACGACAATATGAAATAAACATTTATTATAACATATATTTTAGAAGGTCTTCGCTGTCAATATCGTCCCAGTGTCGGACTTCACATAGATTACAAAAACAGTTGAGCTGCTTTAAACGTTCTTCTGCAGCGTCCCTCACTTTGTCAATGTACGCCCACTCCGCCTCGGTTCGCGGTTGGGAGTTAGGGGTGTACCATTCCCATATTTCATGCAAGTGCGACTTGCTGGTCATCTCCATCACCCCTTCGGCATCATATTGTAAATATTTCCACCGTATGCCTGTTAGGTCGGGCAACTCCTCTTCATCGTCCTCCGATAATGATAACTTTCGTATATTGTCGAGATTGTATGTCTTCTCCACCTTCGCCTTTCTTGGTGCATTTGGTGTAACGAGCACCTTTGCTGATGTGCATGGAGAGGAGAACTCCAATGCGGTATTTGGTGTTGTTGGAGGACTTGTCATGTTGTCTTTGAAATGCTGACTTTGAATAATGATAACTTTAACATTTTTCTAATTCTTAAGTATACACAAGCAGCCAATCAGAATGAACATCCAATGAATGAAGAGAATGAAAGTATATAAGCAAAGTGACATTCATGTCATTTCATTTAATCTGTGAATCATACAAGTGACGAACGCACGATCTCTCTCTCTCTTTGACTATTATTCTGTCTGATCATATTTCATTAAAATGGTAAGTTAAAGATTTCCTCTCTCATCTCCCTCAAACGTGTGACTAATAGCATCTTCCTCAATTTCAGGCATCAACTTCATCACCAACGCCCTCCCTTCTCGAGGAAAGTTTAGAGTTATTGAGTCAAGGTAGGTTGTAACAATACACTGAGGCTTGAACAGAGATGATAGAATGATTTCTCTTTCAGGTGATGTGAGTTCCACCTCAGAACTGTCGCGACATGGCAACGAGTGGGAATGTGCTGACTGTGGGCACATCTTCAGGAGGAAATGGGATCTCACCCGACACATCAAGCGAGGTGTTTGTCGACCTAAGCCGGCATCAATCTCCGAAGGTGGGGATGATTCTGTTAACGTCGTCTCCTTTTCTTGCGACTTGTGCGCTCAGTCTTTCGAGACACGTTTTGAACTATCTTCGCACAGACTTCAACATACACACACGAACGATACCTACACCAACGGTACCTCCTCTATCCGACTCACTGAAGTGTCCATAAATAATTTAGTGAGGAACTACCAGATGGACTCCTCAGAAACCATTGCTAACTTTGAGGAATGGTTTCATCAAAATTCATCATTGATAGAAGCGCTCTTCAACAATTTAGACAATTTTAGGATGAAGGCGCTCATCTATCTTAAAATAAAATATGTAAAAATCGACCACCATACTGGACAAATAATAGAGAGGTTGGAGTTTCACATACCCTCCTCTCCTGCAACCGAGGTTGTAGACTATGAGTCTTGGATAAATTTTCACATCCAAGGATTAAAATTAAATATTGATAAATTTAACGAGCGCGATAGCGGTCTCATTTTTGACGGCATTGAGTCCGCCTTATTTAAAATCAGTTTATTAGGAAATCATAGTGGTCGAGGCTCCTTTAAACTTCCAAAAAATTTAAAAAACAAAACAGCAGTCATCAATGTCGATTGCGAATCGCAATGTTTTAAATATGCTGTCCTCTCCATTCTCCACTATAATGACATCAATGCGAATCGAAATCGCACATATAGCTATAGGCAGTGGGAGAATGAATTAAACTTCGATGACTGTAATAGTGACGATATGAAAATTAAAGATATAGAAAAATTTGAATAATTGAACAACATTAAAATAGTTCTCCATGTTTGGGAAAAAGGATTGAAGGGTGTGCGCTACAACTCGCGTTCGAGTTGTTATGAACGTACAGTAAACCTGTTATTAGTAAAACAGGATGATAGTGAGGAATGGCACTACTGCGGTATTCCCAAAATCTCTCGCTTATACCACCACTTAGAAAACTCTAGTAGAGAGTTATATTACTGCGACAGATGTATTCGCCACTTTAGGAGGAAAACTAAATTTGAAACTCATTATGAGTGGTGTAAGCGAGGTAAACTGCAAATGGAACGCATGCCTAAAGATAAGGAGTTTTCATATAGAGAGAATGGCGATGAACTAAGTCCTCTTCGTGTCATCTATGCTGACATCGAATGTTATATCGATGATAACATCCATCGACCAGCAGCCATTTCCTGCTATGAAGTATGGCATGATCACTTTAGGGGTAGGCAAAATAAAATGCGCGTCTGGCAAGGTGAGGATTGTATTTACCATTTCCTACAATTCCTCGAACAGGCTGTAAAATTTCAACAAAAACATGATGGTGAACTCTATCGCAGATCATTGCATATGACAGCAGATGATCAAGCTAAGTTTGATAGTTGCAACGTTTGCTCCAAATGTAGTAAAACATTTGATGATAAGATTAAGAAAGTGTGCGACCATGATCACATTACTGGTAAATTTAGAAACGCACTCTGTTCAAAATGTAATTTTTCGCTGAGGATGAAGCGGCGTACATTACCCGTCATTTTTCATAATTTTAAGGGCTATGATAGCCATATGATAATAAAAGGAGGTTTAGGCCAAATGAAAGAGTGGAAGTTTGATGTAATAGCTCAAACGAGAGAAAAGTTTATGGCCATGACAGCAAAAGTACCCGTCGATAAAACCAAAGAAAATAAGACGGTCTATTTTAATATAAAATTTTTAGATTCCTACCAATTTATGGCTGCATCACTGGCCTCTCTCGTACAAAATCTAAAGTCTCTTCCACTAACGCAAAATCTTAAGAAACAATATCCAAATTTAACTAATGAAGTCATCACACGGAAAGGAGTCTTTCCATATGCATATCTTGATGCGATTAGTAAACTCGGTGAGACTTCTCTTCCACCCATAGATAAATTTAAAAATGATTTGACGGATCAAGATTGTCCAGTAGAGGACTATGAACATGCTCAAGAGGCATGGATAAAATTTGACTGCCATACATTTGGTGAATATATGATTGCCTATCTTAAGTTAGATGTGTTTTTGCTGGCTGACGTTTTCCAAGAGTTTCGACGAGTGGCATTAGAAGAAGATAAGTTAGATCCCGTCCACTTTGTCAGTCTACCAGCCATGTCATTTAAGTCTGCTTTTAAAATGACTGGTGAGACCATTCATCTCTTACAAGATCCAGAGATGTATAATTTATTTGAGCGAGGAATTCGCGGTGGTCTCACATTTGTAAATAAACATAGGTTAAAATCTGAAACAGTAGGTAATGATCAGACTCATCTTAAGTATTATGACCAAAATAATTTGTATGGTAGTTCATTATCCAAACCGCTACCTCACTCTGAGTTTAGCTGGTTAGATGATAGTGAAATTCAACATTTCTCCAACCCTTCTAACATACTAGCAATTCCAGATGAAGGTGATTGGGGATATTATTTTGAGATAGATCTAATCTATCCAAATAATATTAAACATAAAACCGTAGATTTTCCACTCGCACCCGAATCAGGTGAAGTGAGTAAAGATATGTTTTCCGACTTTATGAAACAATTTCATAAAGATTTAGAATCATGTGGACAACCCAAGTATAAGCCTTGCCGCAAACTTTTGCTCACTCAATATGATAAAGAAAACTATCTAGTCCACTTTAGCATCTTAAAATTTTATTTAGAAATGGGCATGATTTTAAAAAGAGTTCACCGCATTATTAAATTTAGACAGAAAGCCTTCCTCAAACCCTACATAGATAGTAACAGCCAGAAACGTGCACTAGCCCAAAATAATTTTGAAAAAGATTTTTATAAATATAAGAACAACAGTCTATTTGGTAAGACGATGGAGGATGTTAGAAAGCGCGTAAACTACAAACTAGTTAATGATAATCAAAAGTATCACAAATTGACCTCATCACCTCTATTCATCGATAGAGACATAATCGATGAGGATCTTGTAGGTATTAAAATGATAAAATCTGAAGTTGAGTTGTGCAAACCCATCTATATTGGTCAAGCTGTTCTAGATTACTCCAAGCTTGAAATGTATCAACTCTTCTATAAAATACTAAAACCGTGTCCTCTCGTAAAAGAGGTTCGTTTGTTGGGTGGTGACACAGATAGTTTCATTTTAGGTATTGCCACTCAAAACGATTTAAATTTTAATGAAGTAGGAAAATCTTTAGAAAGATATTTTGATACATCAAATTATCCTGCTGATCATCCACTATACTCCATCAAAAATAAGGCCAAACTTGGTTGTTTTAAGGATGAAACAGCAGGGAAGGAGATAGCTGAAATGATTCTCCTCCGCCCTAAAATGTATTCTATGAAATTAAAGGATAGTGATGATAGCATTAAGCGCGCTAAAGGCATATCAAAATCCATTGTGCAAAACATGAAACATAAGAATTTCAAGGGAGCCTATAGAAATAAAAATATAACGTTTGTCAATATGACAATCTTAAAATCTAAGTCGCATGAGATCAAAACTTATACTTTTAAGAAACGGGCGCTTTCAGCATGGGAGGATAAGAGGTGTTGGATAGGACATAACATATCCCTTCCACATGGACATCCTGATACAGGCATACCACCACCCAAAAGAATTAAACCCACACTACCACATTCAGGAGACGTCTTAGCATAATCATCCTTAACTTAGTATTTTGATGTTGATTTCTGTAGATAAACATTGTTGTTTTATGTATCGCATGAGATTGTTTTTTCCTTGTGAATATGTGTCCACATCTGTACATTCCCCATGTGATGACTTTTCCACTGAAAGACATTTTTCCTATCCCTGTATATTTCCACCCTTCACGAAGTAAAAAGACTTTTTGTATATAGCAATGTTTATTGAAGTGCGCTCATGTATATATTTTCTGTGGATGTTGTATAAAGTCTATTGCTTCACATTCATGTACATATTTCAATAAATGTTGTATAAAGACTTCACTTTGTTTTCCGAAACACTAACGTTATGAGGGATTTAGTATCTTTCACGTGGATGCACTCTTGTAAACCATTGGTAATTTTGATAGCAATAGAGGGTATAGTTTGTTTGACGACGGGATGATAGAAAATAGATTCAAACATCTTCTCGACTATTCCATATGAAGCGTCTTTATCATGAATGAAATCACGTAAAATGTATTCTTTTTTCTCACCAACAGAAATAGGTAGAATCAAATCACTTTGAATGTAAAGGTGCTGTTCATGTTTATCAAGTGTCATTGGTGTTTCTATACCAATCGTATGCGCAGCAGTAAACACAGTTTGTAGCATTGAAAAACCAAAGAGTTTTTTCAAATTTTTACTCAATTGACATTGAATGTCATCACCCAGTTTCAGAACAACGCGTTGATTTTCAATTGAAAACGAAATGTGGTGTGTCTTTGCATCATATTTACTTTTCATCACATTTTCAACTTCTGTTGTATATAAGGATTTACTACATGAATGAAGCTTTCAACTGTATGATATAGACGCGGCATTATATTGATAGCAATTTTAGATTCTTCATAAGACTGGTAAATTTTCTTGATGCGATCGCCATAGATGTCCACCCACCATTCATCATTAACTGAATCAGCTTTAGTGTGATATTCATGAGAACCATACACCACACCGCTTCCAATAATACGTGTATAATGTCTTACAAAATGACGCAAGGTTGGAGAGAAATAAACTGTAAGTTTGTCATTATATTTCTGAATAACCAACTTATTTTTGTCCGCCATAATTTTCTCTCCATACTTCTTACCCACAGTCTCATTCCATGGTTTTACTAACTCAATAAGTGATAAAGGTTGAACACCACGCTTTTTCAAAATGATGCGTTCTTCACATTCTACAACATCTTCATCAAATATTTTAAATCTATAATGAAATTTGTTGATTCGATTTGAATAAACTTTTTTAACATTTGCAGTAGCAATTGACGTTAGATGTAGTCCATGGCCAAAACCAAGATGTGGATAGAATTCATTATCCAACCTCAGTGTAAGACCTTTAGTAAAAGAATGAAAGCGGAGGAACTGTCTCCCACTCCAATGATAGATAGTAAACTCATAAGCTTTCTGATTTTTATTCTTCATGATGGAAGTATTACCACTATTGAACGCCTTAATAATTTTCTCATTCCCAAATGGTTCATAATAATCTGATTTTATCTGAATCCATTCATAGTTCCACTTTCCATCTGATGTTAAATTGTATGGGAACTGGAATGCATTATTCATCGTTATTCCATCATGGGTGCGAGGAGTCAATATCATTTCTTCCAAATCATTCACATTCTGAATATTGCTATCATAGCAAATACTAGAAACGCCAACCTCCCATTCACCTTCTAAATGCAGTGGGCGATTTAATTCTACTCGATAGTCTGATGGTTTATTTTTGGGAAATTTATTCATAGAAGCATTAGTGGGTAAGTAGATTAGAAACGAGTCCTTATTTTCACTTTCCATATTATTCACATTGGAAAAATATATTAGCATACTTTTGCATTAACTCTTCATTCGGAAATGGAGTGTGATACTTGTCACAGCATCTTTATGAAAAGGAATCAACGCACCAGCATCGTCATAAATTGCAATATCAATTTGTGGGATGTAGTTTGATTTCAGCTTTGTATAATGCACTTTCTTGAAAGTATGCTCAGATAAAATACTGAAGCTTTTTGGCTGGTATGGTATCATTGCTAGCAATGGAGCTTCAACATCTCCCACACGTACATCTTCACCAATATTGGAATATATCTGAAAATAGTTAATACGACGCGATAGCGACATGTCTGCGCTAGCTTTGGTTACAGTACCACTTTTAAAGATATTTTGATCAAAACCCAAAATGTCCATTAGAGTTTTATCCATAATTAGTTCAATACCTTTTCCACTTATAGTGAGAGACAAAGTACCTTCTTTTTCAGAAAATGAAATATGTTGCTCATTAATCACTTCATTTAAATAATCTACAACCAATTTAACCGAAGTAATAATGCGAGGCATCAACACTCTTGTTTCATGTAAGATACCACCTAAAGGCTCTACACACTTTCTGTATAAAGATACGGTCCATTCTGTATCAAATTGATTTGACCTTTCACATGGTAAATGTTGCATATCAGATTTTCCATGAACAGCTGCAGAACGATGTCGTAAGAACTGATGAAAATCTTTTGAACAAACTAATACTAGATCATCATCATTTAATTTGCTTATTGCAATATGATTAGATGATTTAATATAAGTCAATGTTGCCACTTGTTTGCCATCAACTCGAAGGAGATAATTAAATTTCTTCAATAATGTTTCAGGAGTCATGTTTGTCTTTCTTGCCTTAATCACAATCTTCTTCACCAACGTCTTCTCATTTTTTGGAATAAGATCTACATAATAAGCTTCCTCTCGATAT
This sequence comes from Prostheceraeus crozeri, assembly GCA_907163375.1. Taxonomy (NCBI): domain Eukaryota; kingdom Metazoa; phylum Platyhelminthes; order Polycladida; family Euryleptidae; genus Prostheceraeus; species Prostheceraeus crozeri. Next base: position 144,396 of record CAJQUW010014885.1, read on the forward strand.
ATTAACTGTTTATGACCACTTATGTGGTAATTAACGTTAAAATTATCTCAGCTTGTTAAGGCGCTAGCGAGGTAGCCTAAATCACTTCTTAAAGTTGGACTTAAACCAACAATCCAATCTTTCTCAACTACATGATGTACATAAGTATGATCATCATTGTGCGGAGTAAATTGGACAATATGTTTACACGCTTTATTCAGGAAATCATATATAAACTTTTTACATGATAAGAGATCTTTCTTTGACCACTGTGGAATGTATACTCGGCAGCCCTTTTCACATTGGTAAGCAGCTGTACGTCTCATATTAATAGTCATCACCTCATGATCAAAAGTATAGACACAGTTGCTATAAACAAGTTGAGTGATACCCACTTCCCAATTTCCATTTAGCTGTTGTGTATGATCAATGGGAGTAGAAAAGAGTGCGGCTCTTTTCTATTTGCGGCCGCATTGCTAAGCAAAATATGATAAAACGACATTTTTATATTGCTGATCTGCGACTTTGCATAACATCATGAAGACTTGGATTTTGGACTCTCTACAATATATCAGAGTTGATCGTGATGGAAACGTACATTTCAAAAATTCTCATGGTCATACATCAAGAGGTATTACATTAACATGGCGACAATTTGTCAACCTCAATGATATCATGAGGGATTTGGAATATTTTGAAACATTAAGATTCATCTCCTTGGGTGATCAAGTTTGGCTTCAACATTACAGAAATGAAATTCAAATCTACCATTCTCATTCCGCAAACTGTTTCTCATTTCGCAAATACAATTGGGAGAAGTATAGAAGATACATACATCGCTCCATCATGACATTTATTCGTCGTGAGTTCATCGCCCTACTATGCAAATATTAATCAGACATGACTACCACGCACCATGAGTTGGAAATTAGATTCCCTACAACGTATTGAAACGGATCATGATCGAAACGTCTATTTCAAAGATTCAACTGGAAATGTGAGAAGAGAGTTTGCTTTATCTTATCGTCATTTTCAATCTCTACATCATATCATGAAGGATTTGAAATACTTCTATATGAAAAGACATTCACGTATTGGAAATCGCATCTGGTTGCGCGTCAACAATCGGCGAATTCAACTCTATCATTCCCAACTTCATACTAACTTCACATTTCATCAAGGTAGTTGGGAAAAGTATGAAAGGAAGGTACATCGCTCAATTTACTCATTCTTTCATCATGAAGCGCCATCGCTACACCATCGTCAACATTCTCCGTCGCTTCAGACTCTACACCAAAATCGATCTGACAACATTACACCAACACCTTCCAAACAGCAAGTATTACCCGGGCCGACCTCAAATGTTAGTGGTGAAGATGAACAATTCACGGAATCTTCAACTCTTCCCAAATGGGACTGTACAGATTCTCGGCGCCCTTTCTCATTCATCGGCGCAGTCAATGCGCTTAGAGCTACAAAGACTACTACGTCGGATATGGAAGAGGGAGAGGTGTGTGATGTCGAATCTGACTGTGGACAATATGGTGATCTCTACTCAATTGAGTGAAAGTGTATCATTTTTGAAGATTCGTACCAGCAGTTACAATTTGTGTTATGAACCCGAACTTTTTCCTGCAGCTCTCATTAGTTGTTGGTTACCTGTGCATGTGGCAATCTTTCATAATAGTAAAGTGATCATTACTGGACTAAAATCTCATGTACAAGCAAATGTGATCCTAGACTATCTCATCGAGTATGTACGTACCCAGCGGATTGTAAAATAAAAAACAATTTTTCCAACATGATGTTTTTATTTCAAATCATGATAGAACTTACAAATCATTTTTTCATTAGAGGATGGATTAGATGAAAAGTTTTGAATAACAGATACAAATCGAGATACATGTAAACGTTTTAAGATGAAGTACAGTACAAAAGCACCACACGTTGATGAAAGTGGATGTTGTAGTATGCGTTCATTTCGCTGATATTGACGCGTATGTTTTCTCAACCACTGCTGTGTTGGTATATTTGGAGGTTGAGCAAGAGAGTCAAATAGTTCACCACGTCGGTCTTCTCCAATAAAGATCGCTTTCCAATGCTCACCGCCTAAATTCTGCGAATGAGTGTTTAGCACAATAAAGATGGGATAGTGATTTACTGCAGGTGGTAAGGTATCGAGTTAATAGACATTATCGAAAGCTTTCAACGTCGCTTCGTCTGCATTACGCTGCACTTTAGTCTTAATATCGTCAGCAGTCAACCAACTCATTAACGATTATACTGAAGAATCACGTCACGATACTTTGTAATTTCAATATTTGAATCGAAGACTGCATAAATTAATACATTGATCGTCTCAGGTAGTGTTCTTTTGAACGTCAAATCCAAACGAATATTATGAGGCACGTTCGCTTGACGATAGGGTGCACTAATATCGCTGTCAGCAGTCAAATCAAATGCATAAATAGTATATCCACTCTTAAACTCTTTCATAGTAAGTCCGTTGGTGTCATCCTTATTGTAAAAGCCAAAGACATCCATAAAATCAACATAACTGCGCATAAATTGATCCGCAGCAAAATCTGGTTTGTAGGGTGGACCAGGATGACTCACACCATTTACACGTAAAGCAATTTCACTTAACTGATTGTGTTTAAAATTGAAAGGATTCTTCTTTATATTACCATTAAATGCATCATTTTCAACCATTGCCACCATGAGGAGCTTCGGTGCTTCCGATGGAAAGAGGCCATCTTTCATGAAACTCTTTTGATCTTTCGGAATTGTAAAGGTGAGAAGCTTTGTATGCTGAACGGGGTAAATGGCATTTTGGCGGTTAAGACCTTCAGCATGTCCTCTAATGACACTTGGATTCGGTACTACTCGACGAATGTAAAGTGCAATATCTTCCACATGAATTCTAAAATTGTCAACTTTACCAAATGCATTCAGCGCAAATTCAGGCTTATTCAATGTCAGCTTGAGTCGCATGCTGGTATTACAGAGTAAAAACTTTGACTGTCTAAAGAAGTCTAAATTCAGCGGACCATATAGCTGACATACTTTACTATCTTTAATCATAGCAGATCGCTTTACAAAGCCACTGTTTGTTTCAACATCAAATTTTCCTGCTTCATCTCTGTACCATCCCATGGCTTCCATATGACTTTTTTGTGCTGCTGGATGAAACTGTGATACATGATTGAAATATGATTTATAGGGATAATCGCTTTGACCACCTTCCACCTGCTGCTCTCCAATCGTCAGAGAAACATCGCGAAGTAATGTAGTCAATGGTAAATTGTTCAGTCCAACTTTATGTGTATCGTCAATAGCAGTTCCATCTGCTTGCTGAATTCTAAACCTCAAATCAACCATCGCATAACTCAAATCTATGTAGTCATCACTACCACCAGGAATAACAAATTCAATGGGGCCAGCATTCTCAGCTGTTCGAGGATGATAATCTACAATACTTGAACTAAGAATATCTGTCTGTATGGCTTGTTGATCAAACAAACAAAAACCGGAAGTTTTACACTCCATGATTAGAAGTTATAGCAGCGTCGTCGTTTAGCGCCTGATGAATGATTAGAGCCTCTGCGACGTTTGCGTGAATGCCTTTTGACTGAAGATCGCACCTTACCAGCTCCGCGATGTTTCCTCCTTCCTTTATTCATTCGTTTAGGTGATTTCTTTCCTTGAGTAATACCAGCAAAGGTCTGCTTCAATGTTTTTAAACCGCGTTCCTTCCCACGATTCAACAAACTGCTCTTAAAACTTCTACCTCTGGAAAGATCACTAGCAACATCACCAGCAAAGCCAAAGGCATTACTTAAAACATTTCGTTTTAAAGATCTACCGACATTGGATATGAGAGGTGCTACAACAGATTTCAGTGCACCAAGTATGCTACCTCCACGTTGGCGGCGAGCGCCGATGTAAATTTGTCCTCCACCACTTACATAGGAGGGTCGTGAATAAAATGAGGCAGTTGGATTCATAGCTCAAACCCTAAACATTGTTAGTTACAACTTTGCATGAATCACTGTCGATCACTTAGATGAAAGATGTCGGCACGACGCATCCAAGAGTTCATACTTGAAGGATAACCAGTCCATTTAACAAGACACCATTCTTCACCTTGGCGTTTTTTACATCGAATGATTTTCTCTACCAAATATGTTTCACTTTCAGTGACTACCTCAATCTCATCGCGGTAAAAGCTACCCTCAATTTCTTCATTATCGTAATCTTTCAACTTGTAGGTGGTCGGAGAGTCTTTTTGATTAATCCTTGATACTGTAAATACCTCCTCTGTCCAATTCGGAAGGTACCCTTTAGCAAAAACACTTTTCACGTTTGAGATACGAACTTTATCACCAATTTTCACATCACTTTTCACATGAGTGCGTTTACGTTGGAATGATTCGCGCACTTTATCTACATTGTCAGCATTTACATCTACTGGTCTGAGTCCAATAGAACGATGGATAGAGTGATTGTAGGCATGGAGTGTATCTTGTAGAACCTTTGTCCAATTTTGTGTCAAGTTGGCAGTAAAATGTCGCCACAAGCGATTTTTTAATGTGCGATTAAAACGTTCAACGAGTGCAGCTTTATAAGCACTCTTTACACTAAACAACTCAATGTCATGCCTCTCAAATAATCTTCTCACATGCTGATTTTCAAACTCTTTTCCTTGATCACTCTGAATTCTTTTTGGAATCCGACCTTCTCGAAAAATTGTTTGGAATGCTTTTGCTACTCCTTTCCCTTCTTTAGTTTTTAAAGGTTGAGCCCACGCATAACGCGAGAAAATATCAATGACGGTTAAAATAAAATTATTGCCCGAGTTATGTTTTGAAATGGAGGCAACATCACACAAATCTGCTTGCCACTGTTCATCGATGTCATGTACAATATAATGGCGGGTGCGGTACTTCTTTTTCGCTTGTTTGTGGAGTGTATAGGTAGCCTGACCCTTTAACCATCGTTTCACTTGTGATTGTGGAAGACCACTCGCTTTTGATAATTTCTTGATAGATGCAAATCCTGCCGGATGTTTTACATCATAATAGATTGACTTCAAACGCTCAGTCGATGACGACTGACTCTTTTTCCTCCTTCTCATCTTTTTGCTTTCTTGCCTTTCTACATTTACAACAACTGCAGCATTTAGCTTTAGCGGTTTTGCGATCGTGTTCACATTGCTTAGGGGTTTCATTGTGAGAGCTGGCGCAGCAAGTGCAAGTGACAACGACATTCACCTCTGGCGGCTCATTACATGGTAAGCAACACATCTGCTTCATATTAATAGTCTGAGAACATGTATTTCTTGGGAGGAGCTGTTTTACGTTTTCCTTTTACTAGTTTTAGTGGTGGTGTAGATCTACGTCGAGTTCTTCCTCTTATTTGCTTAGTGAGTGTGGGAGGGGATGTAGCAGGTGACGCATTAAACCAATTTGTTGGCATTTTCATCGTCTGAAGCATTGGAGCAGTAGCCACTGTTGAATCAAGTTCTTTCAATGTCTCATTATTCAAAGCAAATTTTGGCACATTATGCTTTTTCAATAGTTTAAGAAAGTATGCCCAACCAGGTGGAACATAGCCCTGACGGCGCTTTCTACGTGTCGCATACTGAATCAAGTCTTCATAACGTGAAGCATCAATCACTTTATTTTCATCTGTAATGATTTCCCCTCTATCATTTACATTGAGATGGGGTTCAATACTATTGAAAAGAGATATGGCATGTGCGCGAGATGCTAAAGGTGTAGCAGTCGATACAGAGTCACGCATCTTATTCTTCAAGTTTTTCAATTGCTCAACAGTTTCCGATTGTAATAATACAGCACGATGTGGATCTTTGATGTGAACATTTTGCTGATAATCTATTTCTTTCCTATACATTTGATTTGCAAGAGGTTGCTTTACTTGCTGCATGGCAGTCAATTGTACATATTCATCCTGAGGAATAACAATCATGCGAGAATAAGAACTCATAGTTTGTAGATAATCATGGGAGTTTTCAAAATATCACTTCGAAATCTAAATTCTTCCGGACACTCTTGCGTAAAGTCAATGAATAAGTAACCGCATGGTTTTTCAGTAGCTGCTTGAAAAATTTCAATTAAGGCTTTTGATCCTCTGGGTGCAACTTGTCGCGCTAAAATTTCAAATTGACTTTTATCTCGCGGATTCTTGAAAATAGCATAATAGTGTGTATTCAGGTTTCGTGTACGAGCTTCTTTTCCATCAGGAAACAAATTTTGTGTGATATAGATGATAAAGCACCTTTTCTGATGTGCTGCGCGAGTGAACATATCTGTAACATCTTTGGAATTCTTACTTTCTTTTAATAAATCATCCAATACAACAACATCATTAGACTGAAGTTTATCCACTGCAATAATTCCTTCATGTCGAATAAAGTTGCGACTTTGCAATTCCTGAAACAGCGACGGTTGATAAATACCATAACACCAAATCACTCGATTGATAGGTTCCCTAAACAACTCCCTTCTTTTATCCAATAAATTCAGCGTGAAAACAGTTTTACCTGCATGAGATGGACCTGATACAGTCAGAACTTTATCGCATTGAAGTCTGAAATCCATTTTAATACTTCGAGATTCAACATTTGCATAATTAACGCTTAGAGCCAAAGACATTACCCAATAGGTTGCCCACGACAGGAGCTAACATCGGAAGTATTGCTGAAAGGAAACCACCCTTTTGTGTTAGAGTTTTCCTCTTTCTTTGAAGGGTGACTTTAGGATTGGAGATGAAACGCAATTTTGTAGCAGATCGCTTAAGTAACTTTCGTTGTTTTGGTGCTAATTTCTTCGTCCTCAACTTTCTCACATGAGAAATAATTTCACAAATGAGTTTATCGTTAGCATGTCGTATAGCATTGTATCGCTGATTTGCTTTCATTCGTCGGAGAGCTTGAATGGCTGAAGAAAACTTTGAAGACTTTTGACTTTTACGTTTCGTCATTTTACGTTTCGCCATTTTCCGTGTTAGTCTTTGCTAAAACCTATCTTTACCACATTTGCATAGGTACTAACTATTGCGACATAAGTGACACTCGAAATGAGCAATGTCACAGTGGTTACATTTGCAAAGTTGAATGCAATTACGTATGAAACAGCGTTGACAAAAAGCATGCTTACATCTCTTGAAGATGCGCTTTTCATTTCCATCCTTTCGCTTACATACATCACAACACATAGTTTCACCGTTACTGGTAACGTCTATAGCAAATCTTTTTGAAGATATGAATTTGCTAGCCTTTTCTAAATAATAGACGCATGTACAGAAGGAATATACTTCGAGAGTGAGCAGACATAGCTCGAAAACCAGTTGTGCTACAATCAAGTACCACTGCATTTTCAATTTTTCTTTATGGAAAGTTGAATGTGAATATCTGAAATCGCTTCAATCACTAGACTGCTACCATGATGGTTAAATGCGTTAAGACGTTCAGCAATTTTTATCATATGTCTTTTGAAAAATTCTTTGGGGTGATCTACCACTTCCATTGAATAAGAAGCAAAATGGAAAGAGCGACTTTCCACCTCTTCCTTTCCAAAATGACTAAACTTAATTTTCGCAACTAATCGCGCCATGACAATGCTATCAGAAAATGTATTCATTAACTCTAGAAATAGAGTGCTAGCATCATCGACCAATGCTTCGATGTCGGTCTCATCTTTATGAAAATTTATCACATAATCTTGAACAGCTCCTTTTAAACTTTGCCTATAAAAATGTAATGTTCCGCAGTCGTTTGAGAAAGACATGATCGCCCTTTATCTAACCCATCCATTGCATGAAAACAACAACTCTTCTCATAGTAACATTTATTGAATAACGGTAACAAGCATGCATTATAAATCAATGGTTTGAAAGAGATAAAATAGATACAGCTGGTAACTATCATACAGCGAGCAATGATAACCATACAGGACTTTGGCAGTGCTGAGGTAAGGAGGAAAGAAGCATTGGTTATGAACGTAGCTACTACAACGAACAGACAAAATAGGAACACACAAATCCTTAAAACGTTTCGTGACTTCATGATAATGTTGATTCACTCTACTATCCCAAGGCGGGAGCAAAATATCATCAATGATTAGATTTGGAAATACTTTCCTCTCCTTACCAGGATTATTACAAAAGATGCGTATAACATTGAAAGCAGCTAACCATCGTTTAAAGTCAATAAGAAGAGCACTCTCACAAGAAAAGCCATAGTCTTGCAAATATTTCAGATTAAGTCCATGAATGTGTTTTCTCGCCCATTGATCAACATTGGGATCACAGTTGGCATGTTGATGATAGACACTAACAATCTGATATGTCCAATTGTTCATAGCAATAGCACTGAGCTCCTGTACAGGTTCACCCTCACAATCCATAAAAATGATGATAGAAGCCTAAAACGGAAAATTACACATCTAAGGAAACGGTCTATAACATATTACAAAATGAAGAATTACATCGATGCTTTTCACGGCAAAATACACAAATAACATGATGGCAACGAAGAAGTAAAATGTATCTAATAAGACCACGTCCACGACACTCAAAGCACATAAGCGAATTGTCATAGGGTAGAGTTAGGAAAGGATTAGTAATTCTCCTTCTTTGATTTGCGTTTGGAGATAGCATTCTTGTCCGACTTGCGCTTCGTACCACTGCCGTTAAGGATTTGATCAATTATGTCGTCCACGTTGGGTTGTTTTGGGCTATATAGGATGGATTCCATATGCATAGAGAGAGAGGCTATTTTATTATCCTTATGCCGACCGTAATATACTCCATTCACTTTGAAAAGGATATCCCAAGTGCCTTCTCCGAGCTCGTCGCATGTGATGGATGTTGAATGATCTCCCTCCTTCTTATAGTAAGTGCACCAATGTGATACCGGTAGGCAAATTTGATTGCCATCCCAAATCTTTCTATAGGGAGTATCCTTGTCATCTCTCGCCTTCCACTCTTGAGCAAGAGGAGTAGGAATGTCCATATTTAATGTCACGTACTCTTCAATAATATCAAGTTGGTGGCGAATGTACGGACTCACGGGGATCAGTATGTAGTCCCCATACTGATTGCGCATTATCTTGACGTCTGTGGAAGGGAGCATTCCGGTTTGTAGGACTACGCTATGATCGTCATAACGCAAGAGTTGTTTAAATTTACGCTGTAGCGGTGTAGGATTATGTACCTTGGTTGTTTCTTCCGCCGGCCTCAGTTGTAGATGATCTGATTGTAGCGAACCTTGTAACGCCTGACCGCCACTTCGTCCTACTAGTGTAGCAGCAGATGGAGTAGATGCCTGAAAATGAAAAAGATCGTATTAAGTTAACATTCAAGGGAGGAGAGGGAGGGAAATAGCGACTTACCATTTTAGTTAGGTAATATAATAGGGAACAAGAGAGAGAGAGAATGTGCGTCCGTCACTTGTACGATTCAATGATAGATGATTCTCGCTGTGGGAAGCTCTCTATTTATAATGAAATGCTGGACTCTCATTGGACGGCGTCTCTCATTGGACAATAGCATCAAGTTGTTTCCCATCATGGGAGATAGACCTTGGCAGTTGAATAGATTTCCTCAGAACACAAAGGGCAATGTTTAGTCTTCAAAGTCGCATAACATGAAGAACAGAGAGCGGTATGAGCACATGGTAGACACTCAGATGGGTCTCCACTGAATTCGTCTCATCATAAGCTTTCAAACGAGCTATCATATGTCTCCATCCGACCACTGGAAGGCAAAATTGAAGCAAGCTCTCCCGGGGGGGGGGGTAGGGTGGGAAAAACTTGTCGATCCAACTTTTGATGAGGAAGACGATGGCAGCACTGGCGCATTGGATTTCCTCCCACCCTACCCCCCCCCGGGGGTGGAAAACTTGTCGATCTAACTTTTGATGAGGAAGACGATGGTAGCACTCGCGCATTGGATTTCCTCCCACCCTACCCCCCCCGGGATGGAAAACTTGTCGATCTAACTTTTGATGAGGAAGACGATGGTAGCACTCACGCATTGGATTTCCTCCCCCCCCCCGGGGTGGAAAAACTTGTCGAGCCCATTTTTGACGAGGAAGACGATGGACACCACGTCCACCAGGCCGGCACACCACGTCCACCAGGCCGGCACCCAAGCCCACCCGGGCGGCACAACACCCCAGGACAGGGAGGAGGAGGAGGAAGAGAGGAGGGGGGTGGGAAACGGCCGCCATCTTGCGCTATCTGGCGTTTGTCACTTGCTTACTACTATTGCACTGTCAAATAATTAGTACTATGACTAGTCATGATATAAGTACATAGATAATACAAATCTAAGCATATTAGTCAGTGTGGTGTATGTGGTGAAGTGACTGGAGATCTCTAGTTGCATGGGTCGATCCCTGATGAGCGCATCAGGATAATAAAAATTTTTTGGTAGACACGTGTAGTTACAAGTATTTTCGCATGAATGACAAGTTTTTTGCATTGCCTAATGTAGTAATTATTTATCATATCCGTGATTATTGATAATTGATTAGATTATTCGTCAGCATAAAAGGTAAACTTATGAAGAACTTTATAAAGTGTGAATGTCTTGATAAAAATGATAAAGGCTGTCGCTCGTGAAGTATCATTGTTTTGCTTCAAGGAAATGTATTAAGATATTGTTATTCATGACTGTTATCCTGATATTCTTTTCTTTAGAGAGAGCATAAAACGATAGTCTTAGCGGCCACGATCCCCATTTGGGGATTCTACTTTCAAAGTACTCCTGTTCACAGTTATATCCATTAATTGATTGAAATACTGCACAGTAATGATAATTATGTTCTTACCAACTTTAAAAAATCATAGATGCAATCTGAACTCACTTTCAATTTGATATGGGAGATGTACACTTTTTAAAACACAAATTTACAAATTCATGAAAAGTAATGGCATACCAGGAATATCAAATCGAAACAAAAAATTCAAATTCACGGCTTAAATGATTCACTGATACATTGAAATATCAAAAGTACATTGGGTATCTGCGAAAACAATTTGCACAGCGAATAATTTAAAGAAAACTAATGATCCCCAATTGGGGCCCGCGGCTTTAAATGGGTTAATGGCCGAACAGAACCGCGATGAATTTTCACTTTTTATTATTATTTATATTTCAATTATTACCTTTTATTACCTTGATTTCGACCAATTTTCCGTCGCGAAGGTGTCAAGTCAGTATGAATAAACACACCCTTGAAATCAGATTCACGTAGATGTCTAGCCTAACGAAGAACCTCTCGCTTTGCAGCTACACTGGATAGTACTACGCAAAGTAGGCGAGATCCAGTTTTGCCAGGCTTTCCCAATCTCCTGCTATCAACAATGTATGAATTTTTAATGTTCAACTCATTGAAAATCTTCACAGCTTTCCGCTTATCAGCGGATGATAGTAGTAAGCAAAACTCCACTTCTGGACCGCGCAAGATGGCCGCCATCGCTGACGTCCCCCCCCTCTGGCACGGCAGAGTGTCGTGGTCGGCCGCCGTGGTGCTTCGGGTCTGAGTCCCCCCCCCTCTGGAACGACAGAGGTTGTGGTCTGTCGTGGTGTGCCGGCCAGGTGGGTTCACGTTCACAACATGTTCGCTGACTCCCCCCCCTCTGCAACGACAGAGTGTGAGACTCGGGTGAGTTGGTCCGACCGCCTGGTTGACGTGGGCGACCGTCTAGGTTGACGTGGGCGACCGCCAGGATTAGTCTTGAGGCTATAGTGTGTGATGTTTTTCGTGCAATCTGCTGAATGTTGGGTTGTAAAATGGGTTTTTTCGAGTGGAAGGAGTGGTCGGATGAGAAAACGGAGGTCGGATTCGTATTCAGCGTGAAATTCTGCATCGGTAGGGTGAGTTTCAAGTCAATCGGTGAGAAAAAATTTTCAACATTTTTCGAAAAACGACAGAGTTAGAATTTGGGACGTTTTGGTGTGTAGCGTCAAAACGAAGCATCGGATGAGAAAACGGAGGTCAGATTCGGATTCAGTGTGAAATTCTGCATCGGTAGGGTGAGTTTCAAGTCAATCGGAGAGAAAAAATTTTCGGCTGACGTCCCCCCCCCTGGACAGCTTGCTTCGATTTTGGCTTCCAGTGGACGGATTTTGTCGTGCGATAGCTCGTTTGAAAGCTAAGAGTGAGACAAATTCAGTGAAAGAATCGGCTTGTTCCTATCTGTATTCGTTCAAAAGTTAGAGCGGTTACAAGATTTTAGGTCGGAGCTCGCTCACCTGAAAAAATCCTAAGTGTCAGAGTGGCTTTGTATGGGTAAAATTTTGAAAATTTTCCAAAGTGTGGAATTTCGACCTGGGACCGCCACCAAAACATTTTTCATCAAATTTCACTGACCTCCCCCCCCCCCCCGACAGCAATCTTCTAACTTTGGTTCTAGTGAACGGATTTTGTTCGTTCGAGTTGCATTGGAAAGAGGATGAAAAACTGCTCGACAACATTTTTTGTTGCGAGTCAATCGGACCAGCCGTTCAAAAGTTAGAGCGGTTACAAGATTTTAGGTCGGAGCTCGCTTACCTGAAAAAATCCTAAGTGTCAGAGTGGCTTTGTATGGGTAAAATTTTGAAAATTTTCCAAAGTGTGGAATTTCGACCTGGGACCGTCACCAAAAAATTTTTCATCAAATTTCACTGACCTCCCCCCCCCCCTCTGGACAGCTAGCTTCGATCTTGGCTTCTAGTGGACGGATTTTGTCGTGCAATAGCTCGTTTGAAAGCTAAGAGTGAGACAAATTCAGTGAAAGAATCGGCTTGTTCCTATCTGTCTTCGTTCAAAAGTTAGAGCGGTTACAAGATTTTAGGTCGGAGCTCGCTTACCTGAAAAAATCCTAAGTGTCAGAGTGACTTTGTATGGGTAAAATTTTGAAAATTTTCCAAAGTGTGGAATTTCGACCTGGGACCGTCACCAAAACATTTTTCATCAAATTTCTCTGAACGAGGGGGGGGGGGGAGTCAGTGAAATTTGATGAAAAATGTTTTGGTAAAGGTTCCAGGTCGAAATTCGGAAGTTTTAAATTTTTCAAAATTTTCACCACACTGGAGCTCTCACACTTAGGAATTTTTTCACTTGTGGCATGTTACATGCACATGTGCTGACGGACCAACTTCCCGTGGTCATATGAGAATGGTTCAGGTGTCATATTGTAAAGAATGATGAGACGAATCGTTTGCAACAAACCGCATGTCGCTACAATGAAAATTTCGGAGATAGAGCCATTTTAAGTTTTCTTCCGAGCATATATAAACCCCCGACAACGTAAGTCTGATCACTTCATCGAAAGACGAGGTAAGCGACGGTCGTCGCTCTGAGCTCCCGATATCGGGTGTTTCAAAGGACTCTATCTTTTGAAATAGGCAAGCTATCTTCTTACTTCAAAGTTTGTATGATAGAGTTTGATAGTGTCTTTACTACTGATAAAATTTTTTAAAAGTAGTATGAGTAGTAATTTTTTAAAAATTCTTAATTTTCAGTTTTTTCAAAGTTTTAACATATAGACTAAGGTTTTCAAGTATCCTCAGTTCAAATATGCTATCAGATTTGAAATTCAACTAAGTCTAAGGCAGCTTTGAGGGGTTAGATCCCAGCTACTGATCACTACCTTTGACTCGGCGTTCCTGTTACCACTTCGGGGCAGTGACAATGATGTAAAGAGCGGGTATCGGGGAAGATCTCTCACTTCCCTAGTGATCAGTACAAGGCCTTCGGGCTGTCGACGGGATCGAGTGCCACTCACTACACTCAAATCTATCATTCCTCACTAAGTGTTGATATTATGTTGAATGTTGACTAAGTTGAATGTTGAATGATGATATTATGTTCTAGGCCGTATGCTACATTCAAATCTGCTATCAGATTTGAAATTTAACTCAGTCGAAGGCAGCTTTGAGGGGTTAGATCCAAGTTACTGATCACTACCTTTGACTCGGCGTTCCTGTTACCACTTCGGGACAGTGACAATGATGTCTTCAGCTGTAAAGAGCGGGTATCGGGGAAGATCTCTCACTTCCCTAGTGATCAGTACAAGGCCTTCGGGCTGTCGACGGGATCGAGTGCCACTCACTACACTCAAATCTATCATTCCTCACTAAGTGTTATGCTTTAGGGTGTATACTACATGATTCAAAACTTATACTAATTTCATTATCTTACAGTTAACGAGAAATCTCAGTAACGACAAAAATGGTCAATAACGACAAAAACAAAAAATTTCACATCAAAATGTGTGTGTGCGGTCGGATCAACCGCCGAGACGGTCTCAAGGACCACATCAAGAAGGCAGGGGCCGACCACATGGTTATCCTGAGTAGGGTTGCCTGTGTGAAGTGCAGGTGCTGTTGGTTGTTGGGCAGGAGGCCGAGTTTTATTTGAGGCATGGTGAGTGCACAGGAGGGTTGGTGACCGATTTGAGATTTGTGGAGTTGATGAATGCTGAGAAGGAGCGAATGTTGGGGAAAGAGGCCAAGAATGTTGTTGAGAATGATAGTGGGAATGTTGTTGAGAATGCTAGTGGGAATGCTGTGGAGAATGAGGTAGAGAATGCTGTGGCCGGTTTGAAGGCTGACAAGTGGCGGAAGAGAGTGTTTGAGAGTGATGATGAGGATGATGTGGATTTGAATAGGGAGCGAGTGAGGAAGTGTGTGAGGAAGTTGAGCTCTTCATCGTCGGAGGTATCCAATATTGTTATTAGCGACCCCCGAAGAGCTCATCTTCCCCAATAGTGAAGGGTGGTGGGGTACGGAAGCAGTCGGCGTGGTGGGATGAGGACATGGAAAAGAAGCATGTGTCGCAGCAAGCGGCACATGCTTTGTTGGTACATCGCTACGAAAGTTTGAAGAAGGTGAATGAGAGAACGTTGAGTGAGTTGAGTGAGCTGAAAATGAAGGAGGTGAAATGTAAGGAGGTGGCAGATGAGAATATCCGTATGAGGCGTGTTGTGAAAGAGTTGAAGGAGAATGTGCGAGTGTTGGAAGACAAGAATGATGAGTGTGAGAAGAGGGCGAGTGCTGCGGAGAGGAGAATGGGAGAGGCAGAAGCGAAGTTTGAGGAGATGATGAAGGAGATGAGTGTGTTGAGAGCGAGGAATGTTGAGTTGGAGAGGACTGTGGCTCGGCGGGGTGATGAGAGGCAGGCGTGTGAGAAGTTGGAGCGCATAAGGGATGAGTGGGAACGTGTGAATGAGGATCGTTTGTTTGAGTTCCACATCCCTATTCGGGATAACCATCTGACCGGCGAAGTCCTCGTCAACCAAAGTCTGGACGAAAGTATTGTATGCTATCATGGACATCCGAGTAAGAAATGCCTCCACGCCACACTAAGAATGCGCGGCATCTGCACAAATTTTCAATCAGGAAGCCCGCGAGACTGCCTAAGGATGACTAACTTGGTAAGTGAAAAGCAAATAAGATAGTATATCCTATTCTAATACATATCATTTTCATTGCAGATCTTTGCCTGCCTTCACCACCCCATCAATTCACTCCCGAGAACGAACCATCGGCTCTCTTAAGGGCCACCTAGGGGCAAGACAAGATAGAACCTCCTCGCGGTTTGCCCTGGGCAGTCTTCGGACTGGCGAATACTATCATTAAGTTGAATCTGCTATCAGTCAACTTGAACGTTGCGTCGCGTTAGAGGGGTATATAAACCACTGCCTCTCATTTCATTTCATTTCAATCATGCAGACGCCGAACAGTCAAGTCAGCTCTCCTCGCGGACCGCAGTTAAGGCCGCGAAATTTATTTGAGGAGTTTGTCAGGCTAGAGGAGCAAGACAGAGTTTTTAATAATCTTGCTCGGATTGGCAATCCGATGACAGCAACTGCGGTCAATCCAACGGAATGGCGCTACATTCCACTTTTTAGCCATGTGCCAGTTAGTGTGGAAGTCGACAGTGCTACCAAAGAGAGAGTCAAAGACTCTCTCAGCAGAATTGGTAGGGTGTAAGATGACGTTACTCCCGAGAACGAACCATCGGCTCTCTTAAGGGCCACCATGGGGCAAGACATGATAGAACCTCCTCGCGGTTTGCCCTGGGCAGTCTTCGGACTGGCGAATACTATCATTAAGTTGAATCTGCTATCAGTCAACTTGAACATTATGCAGTCGATTGCTATCCCTGAAGCATTCTGATTCGCTGTTGAGCAATTCATTGTTAAAAACCCTATATAAGCTAGAAGATTGTAGCGCTTCTCATTCAATTTGAAGTCACGATGGAAGCGACATCTACCGACAACATTCCCGTCTTCACCGATGAAGACAACGGCATTCCCGAGTTCGTCATCCTCGACGAGTGGGAT
>CAJQUW010014886.1:0-76378 GCA_907163375.1 Prostheceraeus crozeri
ATCATCTTTTGCTGCTTCTATCACAGCCACGGAATTTTTATTTCTTCCTTCATATTCAGAAATTTTCATATTCTTTGTGAATAATGAAAGCAACTTGCTGTTTTTTTCTAAGGATTATTTTCAAATCCATATTTTAAAAATTAAAAAAATTGATAGTAAGACGGGTTTGTTCCTGCTGTTGGTTGTTGTTATAAAATTATAAGGTGTTTATAATCCAAAAAAATTGTAGTCGTTGTAGAATTTTTAAAAATATAATAGATATGTTTTTATCCACATCCTGTATCTTCCACAAATAACTGACCAAAAACTTTGTTAGATAAATTTGGATGATGGTTAAATTTAAGTTTTTCTTATTTAATGGGAAAAATTCACTCATTTTTAATAAAAAAAATTATTTTTATTTTATTTTTATTTTTAAAGAAGAAGAAGAAAATTAAACTTTTCTAGCTTCGCGTGGGAGTTTATACCTCCCGAACGGGAGTTTATACCTCTCGAACGGGAGTTTATTCCTCTCGAACGGGAGTTTATACCTCTCGAACGGGAGTTTATACCTCCCGAACCAAAAGATCTATCATAATCTCTTCATCTCCAAAATTTATTTCTTGTCCTTTTTCATCAGTGATTCTCATGTTAATGTTGTTAATAGTTTTTCTTGTAATAGGGAAATATATTAATGTTTGTGGAAATACATTTAATCTATAACCAATGGGTACAGTAAAAGCTGGAAAACTAAATATTAAATTTGACAATTTACCATATATATATCCTCCTTCAATAATGTCACAATGTGCAACAATTGAATTTATTTCAGTTTTTTTTTTAATCTTCTCACCTAAATGATAACCTTGACTATAGGTTTGTTTACTAAATCCTGATAGCTTTGACAATGATCTATCATGATTAAAATCAACTTGATGATTTTCGTCTAAAGTAAGAGAAAATTTATTAACTACCAGTTCAACTGCAAAATGTAATTGTTTCTTATCTTTAAATGGTATACCTAAATGTCTCTTAATTTCATTTGATATTGTTTCAACTTCGCAAGAACCAGGAAGAAAAGTTAGTACTATCCACATTTTGCCTTTATCAGTAGAATATCTAAATTGATCATTCACATCTTTGATAACGTTTTGAATAGTGTTAAATGTGGAGAAACTAGTCAATGCAATTTGATAATTTTTATTTTGTTCCAAATGTAGAATGGGTTCTAAATTACAAGTGTGTGATGAAGTAGTTGTTATAATTTTTAACGTCGTACTAAATTTTGATGAACCCAAAATCTCTGTCAAATTTTCTAAATGATTATAAATTTTGTCAAAATCTGCTGATGATAATTCTCTCGAAGACATTTTTTAGTTAAAATTTTGAATAAATATTTTTTTATAAAAAAATTATAAACAACAACATAATAATAATAATATGCGTGTATTTCGAATGGAATGGAAATCGTTTTTTACAATTGAGTATTCACAATATCATATGAAATCAATAAAAATACAAATTCATCAGAGCAAGATAAAAGTAAATACATTCACAGGTAAGTCACTTGCACAAATCACACGAAAAGAAGGGGAAGACGGATCACCGCTGGAATACTCTAGAATTATACAGACTGCAGATACGTAGAAAAAAAATGGAGGCCACTTCGTCGAGTTGTCTTTCGTTGTGGAAATAATGAACCTTCCAGAAGAAGAGATTGGCGCGGGAGCAGATATGGTCTGGAGAATATGGTCCTGGAATTCATATTATTGTCTCCCAAAAACTTTAGTGATATTGTAAGTCGACGATCATCCCCAAGCTAGTGAGACAGGCACATGCATCTGAAACACAGTCCTTTTCCACAAAGAATTTTGTGAAATCTTTTTTGGACCTTTCCAAGCTTGACAGATTAGTTGCTTTTTGAAATACCGATAAAGACTGGGATGTACAATATTCCAAGAGACTTCTTACTAAAGCGTAATAAACTTGCTGGAAGATGTTTCCAACTTAAGAACACGGTTTTAACATGCGAAGTGCATATAGTCGTCTTGAGGCTGACCTTGTAGTCTTATCGACATGTGTTGTCCAGTCACCTTTATTGTTGAACCAGACACCAAGTATGGCAGATAGCATCACATTCCTTGGCATCTGATTATATCCAAAGATACTGCACAATTTTTCTTTTTGATGACAAATATACTTGCATTTGGAAAAGTTCATCTGTAAGCACATTTGATTTGACCACTCCAATAGATGTTGATGCTCAGATTCTATATGGGAAGTTGCCATCATTGAATAGCGGAAAGCACAGAGTTGTTGTCATCTGCATACTTAACGAGTGTAACTTTCATCCTGAATGTTTCGATAAGAGGCAGTAGTCAAAGCATACAGATAGGGGCCTATGACAGAGCCCTGTGTGCACACCCGACGTTACTTGAAGTAAAGGAACTGTCATTCTCGCCGATACGCACACACATTGCAACCTATTAGACAAGTAACTGAATATCCATGAGATAAAAGCAGGAGGAAAGCTGCAATGACTCAGGCGCTGAATAATCAAGCTTGTGCTCAGCCGGTCCGAACGCGTTTCGGAAGTAATCATACGTTATTATAACGCAGCCACATGTATCTAGACGATCCAGATAACTTGTCATGGCTTCATGAAGGGCAGCAGTTGCACACTGGGTTGACGAAATGAGGTCTAAACCCATATTGATGTGTTTGGTCATTAATTCGCTAACATTTTGTCTTTCATGGATTGGATCACAACTTTCTCAAGAAGCTTGCTGGAAATGCGGTGGAATACTGATCGGTCTGAGTTCGTTCAGTTTAGCGGGACAAGATTTAGGAACTGGGCAAACAAATGCTCTTTTCATATATCTGGCACATACTTTTCTTCTATCGATTGCTTGAATAGATTGCACAAAGGGATGGAGATGGTCCATTACTAATGCATTTGTATAAAGATAGAGGAAGATCAGCAGAGGCTTTTGATTTTGGCACTTTGTTGATCAAGTCCACAAACCAGTTCGGGAGAAACAACATCAACAGTCCAATCATCAGTAGAGATAGGATTTTTCAATAATCATAGCCGTCAACTGGAACTTGATTGAAAAACTGAAGTCAGTGCTAATTGGTTGATTGCTTCCACACCATCCTGCACGGAATTGAAGCTACATAGTAGAGAGGCTAATGGATTGGCTGATTTTGTACCACCAATGAGCATTTACAGCTTTCCATACATCACGACTTTGAGTTCTTTTTGTCCACATCAGCTTGCTTTTCGTTAATTTCTTTCCTTATTTTTAGCTTTAGATGATTGTATAGGTTGTAGTCACGAGACCGAAACGCCATCCACCGCTTGTTTATCATGTCCTTTATCAATTGGGGTTATCCACGGCTTGTCTCCTCGTGCTGCATTTGACATATGATGCTGGAACAGACATCTCAGCACAATCCTTCCAAAAATTGAGTGAAGATGGTTGCACTTTTCGTCCAAGGTCAAAGATGGATCATCCACAAAATCCCAATTTACAATCTTTGATTAAAGAAGCATTAAAGTTGTAAATGAGAGGAACGAAGGTCATGCACCTTGCGTCATCACACCAGTGAGAAGTCTTCGTTTTCCTTTTGCGGAGTGGCGAGTATGGAGTTGTGGGGAATTTTTGACTTGTCGAAAGGAGGAAACTCACAGAGATGATAGGCATCCACGCAAGTCATTCCGATAAAAGAATATAGTCCAACTCGGCAATTACCATAGGTTTTGCTTTGTTGTGCTTTATTAACGAGATCAAATGAAGTACAGATATTATCGATCTTGAATCTATTAAAGTCATCCCACCACATAGGCACTACGTCATACTCCCAGTAATTCACCAGCCCAATCTAATTATCCAAGGTCTGAGAAATAAAGTCATTAATACTACTCGAGCACCTTGCCACCAGCATTATTGGTGGAATGTATAAAAGAAATAAAATCATTTCCTTGAATTGGATGTAAAGACAAAAGTATGCAACTCAATCTCTGGAGGATATGTTTAATAAAATGCCGAAGAACAGAGATGTTGTCACGAACCCAGATGACCACGCCTCCACCAACGCGGCCACGACGATCTTCTCTCAGACAATTGTAACCAGGAATGTAGGGACGTTTAAAGTGACAGTCATATGCTTGTCCATCCAGCCATGTTTCTGTGCATGCAAAAAACATCAATTTTCAAGGAGGGACAGTTTAGGGTAGCTCTGACTTCATCTATCTTCAATACAACCGGAGCAAACATTTGAGCAAAGGATGGCTTGGGGGTAGCATTGCAGTCAACAATCGAGTTCTTGGGGGTGTTGGGGTGTTGGGAACGTGTTTAAAAGCGTTGAACGAAAAACCTTCACTTCTCCTCTCAACATGACCCGCCCCGGCCCCCATAGATGACAACGTCCTTCCTCCTTCGTCTTTTCTCTTCCTCCATTCTTTCCTTACGACTTGATTTTCTTGACGTTGCTGTGACGTCATATCAGGGTTTATAAATACAGTCTTGTATCTATCACATTTGCGGAGTTATTTGCTTGGCATTTCGCAGAATCTGGGATTTGACATCAACATTGGAGCAACTCGACCTCTTCAAAAGTCTTGGTCTTTCACCGCCTCTTTGCTTTCGCCAATTCGCCTCCTGGAAGATTTTCACAATATTTTGATCAGTAATTCCAATTTCACTGAACAAACGACATTTTCCAATGGATCATGCATCGTGCTGGTTTCTCGTTTCATGAGAGCCAGAGGAGAAAAGCTCAGCACAGGACCAGATATGACAATATTGGATCTCCTAGCCAAAAACGCTGTGAGTGATCTCATTCAAAATCAGTCTGAGAAAGATAACTTGTCGATATCACCATTACATCGCAAACTTTCAAATTTGTATTTCAGTTCATCATAATTCGTTTGCAGTTCGTTTTGCTTTTCAGCAAGCTTTGATATTTGAGCCATTAACGGCGATATGGTCCTCTGACAGTTTTTCTTCAGAGTAACTCAGAGAAGGCTGTCAGAGATAATCGACTTGGCTCCATCTTTACGCAGGTTGTTGATTACTGCTCATTTATGATGGTCTTGCTTTGTAAAAGTGTTCTTCTTGGACATCAATTCTGAATCAGACATAGTGAGCAATGTATCACTATCCATGATACAATAATATAGCCAACGAATGCAAAAAGCGAATTGTATCAAAAATGCCTCCTGCCGGGTTCGAACACAGACTGTCCAAACCAGATTCTCGAAGAAACGATGGCACACACGACCAGGACGCCAACTGTCAACCACGAAAGTTATTGGAGCAGCTTGATCGGAGAGAGAACAGAACCAGTGTGCAGTGCGTGTACGACCCGATCAGCTATTGTGACTTCGCGGTTACAACATTTACGAACAACGTCCATGGACTAGAAAATCACTGACACTGAATGTGAGCACTGATCAATCTGCCAAAAAACGGCGACGGCGATGATATTTGATGATATACGAATATGAAACACTGATAGAGTTGTAGACAAGGTGATGCCAATTCCGACGATACTTTCACGAACCAAAATGATGCCAGAAAACACGGTAGAACGTCCAACTGTTGACCAAATGCAAGAGCGCCACACACGCACGACCAGCCAGCAAGATACAATAGTGTACAACATATTTCAGCTATACTTTTATAATCCTCTTCATTTAGAATCTTCTTTTCTAGCAGTCTTTTCAATATAGCATGAATTTCATTGAAACTAGAATTATGTCCTTCTTTTATTGCAGATATTAAAATATTTAATCTATTTAGTAATTCTTGTGGATCATCTGGTAAAAATACAGTTGTTTCTGTTTTAAAACCTTTTCCTACTTTAACTCCCGTTGATAATAAATTTTCTAATTGTTTATAACGTCTAAGAGTTTTTACTGCACCAACTCTATCTAACATAGCTTTATATTTTATGAGATCTTCTACAGCATAATTATTTAAATCTGCTCCTCTTAAAAGATCAACAAAATTTCTATCTAAATTAAAAAGACATTTATCTGGTGAAAAAATTAAACCTCGAAAAGGTTGTGGAAATATTTCTTTTTGTCCGAGATAAAATCTAGGTATTGTTTTTCCATCTATAAATGAAATAGAATGTTCAAATTGCATAGATTTTGGTAATTTCTTATTAATGTTTGATTCTAGTAATCCATAGTCATCGAATATAGTTTTGTGTTCTGGATCTGTTATATTAATTTGTTTATCATTATTTGTACTTTCTTTTTCAAGAGTTTTAAATGGCTCCATGGTTTTTTTCAAAATCAGTTTTTACTTGTTCGGTTTGCTGCATTTTTTCAAACATATCAGATTGAATACCAGCTTTTATCATTCTATGCTGAAGATGATTTTCTTTCATAATATTTCTTTGTTTTATTAACTCTTCTAATTGTTTAATTCTTTTTAGATTATCAGCTTTAATTTTATCCATTTTTAAAATATAATATTTGAATTTTGTGGTAACATTGGAATACAACAAAAGCATTTTACTGAACAAATTATTTTTTTATTACTTTGGCGTCTGACATCTTTTCGTTTTAAGTTTTGTTTAATAAAGTTTTGTTTAATAAAGTTTTTAGCTCTTCTAAAAAAACTTTATCATTTTCTTCATTAGAAATTTTACCATCACTAGAAATTTTGCCATCCTGTTTATTCTTATCATCAACTTTTTCTGACTGTAATTGAAATGATATTTGATTTACTTCATTAGCTATTTGATCAAATTTTTCAATCTCATCTAGCGTGATAACATTATCATCACATACTCTTTGAAAGTAATAATGCAGTTTATCATAGACTTCTTTAATATGTAAATGCTTAGTTTTTAATGATTTTCATTTCTTAGTTATTAAAGATTTATCTAACATTGTAACAAGTGAAGTTGCAAAAACACCCGTACCTGTTAAAGCAGTAGCAACTACTGGAATTACTAAAACACCTGAAGATATAACAATTGTTAAAGCACCTAAACTTATTGTTAAGAATATGCCAATTCCTTGTGTTACATTCTTAACTTTACTCCATCTCTTTCTTAATTTTTTATAATGCTCTAATCTTAATTATAATTGAGATTCCTTATCTTTCATATAGCGTACTCTATCTTTGTGTTTTTCTTTGTTCATTTTTTCAATGTTCATCTTTTCAATGTCCATTAAAGTAGAACTACGTTCATGTGATAACGAAGGATATATTTTTGCGGTTTCTTCTATTTTTATTTCATCCACTTTTGTTTCTTCCATTTTTAAAGAAATATTTTTAGACACATAATTTTAGTTATCTCATATTTTAAAAACCTGAAAAATGTATTTAAAAAACGTTTTTAAAAATACCAATTTTTATGATTTTCGGTGTCCTGGAACGGTCATGATTTTCGAGATAAAAAATTGTAATTCTCAAATTTGAGATTTTGAAAAATTTGAAAAATTGGGTATTTTTAAAAACGCCTAAATTTATGAATTTTGACCCTTTTTCAGGTTTTTAAGACCTAAATTCATAAATTTATGTCGTTTTTAAAAATACTATTTTTTCAAAAAATGATACTTTTTAAATGGACTAAATTAGGACTTAAAAACCTGAAAAAGGTCAAAATTCATGAATTTAGGCGTTTTTAAAGATACTATTTTTTTTTAATTTTATGGTGTCCTGGAACGGTCTTTTGACCATTACTCACGTCATGGTGACTTCGGACAATGTGATGACTTTCACTGCGGTCGTGAAGGTTGAATATTTATATGATGACATTATCATGAATTATTATTTGAATTTTTGCTAGATTGCGGTCAGTTTTTTGTCAGATGACATACAGTGAGGTCTATGACTAGGCCTATTTATTGACCGTATCTATCTTGATAGCATGTGTTTTGTGACTTCCTTTTCTAATACAAAAAACCGTTCGCATAAGACGCTCGCATAAGACGAAAGTGACGCGTTTCCCTGTATCTTCTGTTAAACAAGTTGACAAAATTGTATCACGTCAACGAATTACTTCGAATTGCTTCAAAGATATGGATATGAAGAAGGTGAATCTCGTGTCATTAAGCGTGAAGAATTCTCGAGTTGGTTATTTGTCTTGCTATCATCCGGTAGCAAATATTATAAACTTATAAAATGGGTCAATGCATTTAAATTACCAGTCAGTGATGATGCAAAGCGCTTACTTATGCTTGCTTGATGAATTGATTACAGCATTTGAGAAATTTGAAATTTCTCATTTGAAATTAATTGACGGCTTATCCGAGAGGGAAGGTTGGAATTGAATTGCGCATTTGAATCGTTAGTAGAACAGAGAAATATCAGTATTAAAAGAATGAATGATACTTAGAATGCCTCGGTTGAAATTATTAACTTGATGCTACATGTAAGCAATCCATCGAAAAGCTCCACTAAAATGAGTTCAACTGCGTCCTCTAAACGCCGTCGTAGCATTGCGGAGCTGCAACTCAGAAATCTGAAGCAGAGAGAATAGCAAGAGGAATTGGGATGCAAACGAGAACTTTTGGAAGATTAGACTAGAATTTCTGAGATTGAATTAGAATCCGAAAGTTGCAATGACACCGAGTCCATCACGAGACAATTCAGTCCTAAGATTGAAATCCAAATTTGACAACGTTCAGGATTGGACAGTGGATAATGCAATGCAGTGTCTCAGGATATAAATAAACGATTTTTCCTATCACATATTGAATTAACTGCCTTTTCTGGCAATCCAATTGAATATACGCCTAGCATCTATCCGATGTTTCGAGGGGAATATTGAATCCCGCACGTCTGTTCCTCGCAAGATATTATCGCATCTGATTCAGTTATGCGCCAGTGAAGCTAAGAAGGCCATTGAATGCGGCAGATTATTCGTGGAGTTTGTGAGTTGTAAAATAACGTTATGGTAAGCCTTTCACCATTGCGCAATCCAAAATCCATATTGAATCAAATTGTGTCTCAATTTGATCAAATCCAATTGAATCAAAAAGCAGTCTCCATTGGTTTACCAAGTAATCGAAGAATGACCATAGAAAGACTAAATCAACTCTCGAGAAAACTGTCTCGAAATCCTGAATCATTTGAAAATACTGTAATGTAGTACATCGATTAGGGATTCGCATCTGAGGTTACATGCGAAGAGAAGAAGACTTCACAATCAGTATGGTATATTCCTCACTACGCAGTTTTGCACCCACAGAAATAACATAAAGTTCGTGCAGTGTGTTAATCGTTCCGCAGAATTTCAAGGCTTCTCATTAAAGTCGAGATTGCTAAGTGGTCCTGATTTGACCAACAATTTGGTTCTGGTGCGATTCCGAGAAGAGCGTGTTTCTATTGTCGCAAACATAGAGTTCCACTAAGTCAGAGTTGATCCACGTGATGGTGGCGCGTTGAGATTTGTATGATGGACGAACGATTATGTTAATTCTGAACCAAAAGATCATCAGAGGAATGTTCATCTATTTAGCGCAACTTCCTCACCAGCATGTCCAAACTTTGCTTTAAGACAAACAGCACTTGGCAACCAAGTATATGTTGAAGAATTTTTACGTCGATCAGTTGAATATTGAACAGCTGTAAAGATAGTGATCGAATTGACTCATCTTCTGAAATTGGGCATAGATTTGAAATAGCGAAATGGAGCAACAATTCAGCCGAAGTTATTAATTCAATCCCTCCACAAAGGTGTTCAAAAGCGCTCAAAAACAATCTTGAACTTGAATCTTGATTTGTCTCCATTACCAATGAAAAGAGCAGTGGGCGTACAATGGAATGCAGAAACTGATTGCTTTGAGCAAAAACAACTTAAAGACAAGCCAAGCAAGAAGACAGCAAGAGGTAAGCATAGTCGAGGAACAGCTTAACCCATTCATGCCCGGTTTCTTTTTTTTCAGCAAATCAAAAAATATACATCTGTATTTAATGTAGAACAGTAAATACAAAAACTTTTTAACACTCGTTTCAAAAAACAAATTGTACTTTTGTAGAAAAAGGCCGTGACCATATGGTCACGCTGGGCAGTTATCGTGTCAAAAGCAAAATTTAAGCTTTTTTATGGTAATCCGCAAAACAAAATTTGCACAATCCGACATCGCATTTTTTGCACTCCGACCGCACCACAGACTTGCAAAATTCCCCGGCACACCTCCGACGCTTGTTGTTTGGTGGGACGCCAAGAAGATGGCTGACACCGTCGAAGCGAACTGAGCCTGAAATAGGAACATAGAAAGGTTGAAATGTGTGAAATTTTAGCAATGAAGATGGATTCTTACCAGCGGTTGAAAGATTTTCTTTATTTGAACGTCTTCCAGGACCTCTTGGCTCTGTTCCGTGCTCTTCTAGGTACGAAACAGCAATAGCGCGGCGAAATTGAAATAATGTCATTGATCCACCACTCGCTTTATGAAGCAACCAACCGTTCTGAACTGCTACGTCCAATAGCCAAGTAACAATAGGGAAGTACCACTTATTTCCTCTTATGTTTGTTCGATAGTTACCGACGTTATTGTCGAGTCTGTCTGTTCCACCCATGTTTGCGTTGTACATTTTGATGACGTTGGGAACTGGAACCGAGACATATTGTTTTGATTCACGTGAAAAACGTTGGCATGTTTGGAGAGGATTGCAAGGGTTGTTCGATCCAATGATGACAGGCTTGTTGTCTTTCCAAATTGTTATTCCGATGTTGTTATTAGTTGCCGAGCACCAGTCAGCGTCTCCTCGATCAGCCTTCTGAAAACTTTTTCTGTCTGGCAAAGACACCGTTTTTGAGATTCTGTTCGGCCGCATTGTCCCTGTGCCTCCAAGATTACGTCGCTCGAGTTCTAACAGAAGTTGGACAAAACAGAAAAGATTGTCAAAAAAGAATGAAAATGGTAGTTTTGGCAATTGATCTATAAATTTCAATAACGGTGCAGTAGATTTTCCAAAGCATTTATCGTATTTGTCATTTGAATCGACAAGATTCCTTTCTTGATATACTTCAAAATTGATCAGATAGCCTTGAGGTGTATTGAGGCACCATACTTTATAACCAAAACTAATAGGTTGCATTGTTCATTGTTTGTTGTCATGCATTGTTTCATTGAATTAGAGCCGAAATAACGAATCATGGCTTCGTCATAGCCAAGGTTTTGCTCAGGAACGAAATGTTTCTGAAAATTGTTTCTAAGACTGTCAATCAAAGGGCGAATTTTGTACAACTTGTCGTCGCGATTGATTTTGCTGTTATCCGCAAAGTGGATGTGACTCATGAGTCTCTCGAATCTATCTCTTCGCATGCTCCTGTAGATCAGCTGGTTTCTTAGATCAGAAGCATCTTGCCAATAATTCCTTCTACACGGAACGGAATTGTATCCAGAAACCATGAGTATTCCAAAAAACACCTTCAGTTCTGGAACAGCATATTGGCATTCAACGTTCTTGTCAATTGCAACATAACGGTTGGTTTCGATAAGTATATCTTC
This sequence comes from Prostheceraeus crozeri, assembly GCA_907163375.1. Lineage (NCBI taxonomy): Eukaryota > Metazoa > Platyhelminthes > Polycladida > Euryleptidae > Prostheceraeus > Prostheceraeus crozeri. The sequence continues at coordinate 11,468 of CAJQUW010014886.1, forward strand.
AATAAGGGCGTCGTCAAAAAATAATTCAAACAGTTCCGAGGGTGAAAAGTCAGCGTAACGCGAGTAATTACCTGCCGGAAAAATAGGGTTTCTTGGATCGACATCTTTCTTGTTTGTCCATTTTAATGATTTGCTGGATTCTAGTAATTCTTCAGTATCAAAATCTACTTCTACATGTAAGTCTTCATCATCATCATTTGCAGTTCTTATTTCAGCTGGCGCACGCAGTTGATTTCCACTTAAATGATTAACATCAAGATCTTCATCAGCAGAATCTTCATCTGTAAGAACATTTGCTTCAGGAGGCTCAATGTAAACTTCAACTACTTCACGATCATCTTCATTCTCTATCATGCCAACGACTTCATCCAACGAATACTTTCTGGAATACAAAAATATGGTGCTACCTTCAAACACTGAGTGATGATAATACTTTTAAAAAATCTGCATCGTATGTCGATCAGGTAGTGCAGTAGTCGGTGATGTAGTAGTGCAGTGGTTACAGTACTCGACTACCGCTTTAGTCAGAACAGGGTTCGAATCCCAGTAAATACAACATTTTTTCTATCATTTTCATCATTTCGGGAAATAAAGCACTGTTGATTATGCATTTTGTAGCGTTTTTAAGACATGAAATTAAAATCTATCTTTTTTCTATTTGACACTAGTAATGCCTAGCGTGACCATGTGGTCACGGCGATTTGAAATTCATAATTTCTCTCTAGATAAGAATCGGAAGTGTTTGTTGATGCATCATATATAATTAACAGAATATCAAGATACAAGTTACACAGAAAAAAATCTTGAGAAACATTGTTGATACTCGTACGTGGAATGTAAAATAATGTAAATTACCTTTTTTGAGACAGTTTTGCAGACGCCATTTTCAAAGTTCAATTGATGACATAGATAATTGAAACTTTCAAATTTTTGCTGAAGTAAAATGACATCTAGAATGATAACTTTAAACAAAAGTCAAAGTCGTAAGTCAAACGATTTGCTTTCATGTCGGAAACATCAATCAAATCTGATATTCCAAGTGTGACCACCCGGTCACGCTGGGCATGAATGAGTTAATTATACACGTGAGGTATTCACTTGTTTATATTGATTTGCTTTATTCAATGCTTTCGAACACGTGCTATAAATCTTGAAATATCGTATGCGCTTGATGGCGATTCATTTGTTTCATCATTTCAACGGTTTGATAATCGACGAGGTTTTCCGAGAAGAATGAACAGTGCTAGGGACAGTAAATTTTGTTGTTGCGTTCAAGTATCCATGCTTGATACACGGCTATTGATTGTGCTTTTTAATGCAATTCTATGATGACATTATTGTGAATTATAATTTGAATTTGTACAAAAAGTGCACTAGATTGCAGTCAGCTTGGTGCTAAATTAAATGCAGTGAGGATGCATTGACCGCATTTATCTTGACTGCATGTATTTTATGACTTCCTTTTCTTATACGGAAAACCGCTCGTAAAAGACGCTCGTATATGACGAAAAAGATTCGTCATCCTTGAATCCTCTGTTAAACAAGTCAATCTGCGTTCCTCATTTTGTGTTTTAATTTTGGTTTGAAATTGCACAAGTATATCTGTCTGCATAAGTCATTTTTTGATATGCTGAAGTTGTGATAGCACCATCTTGACCCGGTTCAATAATCTAATCAACTATCAATCAATAATAATCTATCAACTTCTTTTTCATATGCAAACTGCATGTTCGAATCAATAGATTCTTCTGATCGATGTAATCTTGAATACCCTGTTTATCCTTTTCGAGTACTTGGATGAAATCGTCGACCTATTTAAGGTGTTTACGGAGATGCGTGATGCCATCTGATGCCCAAATCAACCATTTTCATTTCAAAGAAGTCCATGAATACATCGGTCACTATGAGTGATATCTTGGAGTATCCATGCTTGCTCCTTTCATCTATTGAGATGGAATTTTCAAATGCAGGGCATGAAGAGTTCAATATTATATCCTCAGAATCCTTATGTTGTGTTCACTGATCATAAGCATATGTATTGTACTCGCAAATTCACATCGTTTTGTAATAAGTTGTAAATAACATGAAGGGCTTCAGGAATAGGAATTCCCGGGTATAATACAAACCATGTCTAATGGAATCAGCATTTCATTCTCATGTATTTCTCAATTTCTGATAATTGAGAAATGTGCATTGCTATTCTTCGATCTGCACAGTAATTTTGACTGATATGGTTTTAATATATCACAAAGATGCCTATTTAAACTTGTGCAAGTCAGGCTGTATCAGTCTTACAAAGAAATTATTGAGCTTAGAATATCTAAAGAGAATGACAACTATTTAGTCAATAAAAAGGACCAACACCCTTGATTCCCCGACTGCACTCGCCTGACCCAGGAATAAAACCGAAGTCCGCGGTGGAGACGAACTCGCGCCTTCTTCACTCATTCGTAGCCTGATTTATGTTGTACCAACATCAAAGAGCTGCAATGTGCGTAAGGGACATACACAAGCTTCAGCATGACGTTGGGAGAAAGCGCACAGATTGTCTGTTCCCTGCTGGTGGACCTTTTGCTGAAATGTATGTCAGCCGAAGTTCACACTAAAGCAAGTAATAGGCCGACATGTTTTCCTGACCGATTTCTTGGCGTTGGAAACGTAAAAGTTATGTGAAGGGAAGAGTGATGTGGAGCTTTATTAAGAACTTTGATGATACTTAATCAATTCTCAACTTTGAACATATTCGAAGCGGAATCACGTGCCGACAAGCTCGACTATAAGCTAAAATATTTTCGTGGTTTTCTTCGTTGAAATCATAATTATAGCTGATAAGAATCTATAATCGACAAACTCGAAATGCTAATTGAAAAACGGTAGTAACAGACCAGAGAAGAATGATGCTAAAATTATGACCCATGAATATATAAAGCTATCTGAGATAAAGCTGCATGAAATTCAAACATTCAAGTATGTGTTTGATCAATCTGGACATAACATTTTGAAAAAATTTCGGCGTGTGTTCAATTTTTATTAGAGCGGCTGTCAACAAAAAAAATTTGGAAATCTAATGGAGCATTCGGTATGATATAGAATATTTTAAGACTCAGATACAGATAAGTGGATCATCACGTGTATTTAATAGGGTAACATCATTTGCCAATGCAAATAATTTTCCGGTTATAGGCAACCAACATGGTGTGCGGAGTTTTGCGATAATACACATTATCCCATGCTGTCTCTCTCTCTCTCTTGAAACAACAGTTGAAATGTCAAGACTACGCCTTTGCTTTCAATCTTAATATTCACAAGACTTCCTGAATGAACCAATGTTGAGATAAGAATCCCGTCTACAGGCTGCGGTTTCAGCTTGGCCTAATTATGATTGTCTTGATTTTTAGCAAGAATTGCGCGCATTTCAATGGAGTGACATATTTACCCATATCTGTTCGATTAGCCATATTTACCAACCGCAGCGTTGGTAAAGGTCCTCTCTATGTACAATTACGAAATTTAACACATTTATCATTTTCTCATCATTTTGAGAAAAAAATACATTTTTTCAAATCATGAAATCTCGCATGTGACGCCAACTGAGGGAATGATAAAGCAAATAGATTTATAATAGAACTGAAATATATTCGCGAATGTAACATCATTAATTTTTCCTTTGACCAATTTTTAATCTTTAGAATAACACAGAACAAGGCACGTACAGCGAGCAAACCCGCACGCATCCTTTATGAAACAGACGTATACATTTCAATACCAAAATGAAGTTTTGAAGAGAAAGTTCAGAATTAAATATGCAATAATTATCACTAACATACAAAAGTATTCTTCATCTTCATATTAAATACCAGACACTCCTTTGATAAAATAATGTAAAAATCTTTTCATTTTACTTGTACAATCGCGTGTTACAGATCGCCAATAAGCTAACAAATTGTCACATAAAACGGCTTTAAATAGTCATAAATATCTAAGTCAAACAAATGAGGTAGACATAAATTTGGTCCACGATTCTGACAGAATAGATAACAAATCTGGGAATAACATAGTTTCAGGTTCATTTTAAATACAAGAAATGCTTCAAGTAAGCCAAACAATAAAATCCACATCTTATGAAAATCAATCAATAGATAGATGGCCGTCTCAAAATGCTTCCTAATGAAAATCTTAAGAATAATGCTTTAAAAAGAATCCTTCAAAAATGGAATGTGAACGGAATTCTTGCGATCTCTCATCATCCTCTAATTAATCTAACTGCGGCACTTTAGTCGGAAAAAGTTAAGACAGAAAGAAAATTGGTTAAGAAAATAGATGGAATGTTTGCGAAGAATAAGCTGTAAGGCATCATTTAAGCTCACAGGATATTGTCTTGTCAAGGCTTCATTGCACCTCCCTAAAAGAGGCACTTACTTGAATTTTCAGGTGAAAAGCTTATTACAAAAAATGTTTCTTAAAACAGATAAATGATTAGATGAGATGGGGCTAAAATGAGCCCTCCTTAATAACGCGAATGTATCTACGGAATGTCAAGAAACAACATCATTAGAAAATAAATAAATAAATTTCTCATTTTGTTGCTCAGGAATTGATATTTCACACTCCAAGGCAAAAAGGTCACTTTGTTTATCATTTGACTCATCAACTTTAAAGAACATGAAAGATGTGTTCACTATTTTCTGATCATGACTTGACAAAAAGAATCAATCAAGTGTCATGAGAAGCTGATAGAGTAACAGATAAACTTCGAATTTAAGTCTTGAACAATTTTTAATGCATTTTGTAATAAAATCGTAGGTATACTCATCGAAACGTTGATCGAAGAACTTTGTGAATGGAATGCTTTTATACATGCTTGAGATATCTAGATGGCGCTGTACAAACATATGTATTTAGGCTCTTTTTGTCGGTTAATAAATAATTCAAACAAAAAGCAATCATTCAAAATGCAGCACGCGAAACAAACAAACAACTCAATCAAAACATTGCTCACCCGATACTTAGTATTACTTCAATTAAGCTAACGCTTTGTACAAAAGATATGCTTGCGGTTGGTCGGCGACTTTAGGCCTAACAGTTCCCCAGAAAACAAAAAAGCGATTTGTGCTCAAGCACGCATCAAAATCAAGTTATACATTGTCACAATTTGTACATGTTTCAAACACAGAAAAAGGAAACTCGTTCCTTGAGTGCAGGAATTACGTCAGATAATAAATAAATCTGATGTCAGGAATTTTTGAATCAAATGGTGAAATGAGGCGGGAGAATTAGGTACTCGAAGCTAAGTTCTGTACAGTAAAAACATATAATAAAGGGGAGTTAAAATGATTCACAATATTCCCGAATACCAGAATTTTATCTACAAAACATTTGGGCTTGAAGCATGAGTTGAATCAATATGTCTATTCCGCAAAAACATCAGAAAAATCTTTGCTTCGTGACTGACAGAAATATGACAACTCAGACTAGAATATCAGTCAAAAGACAAATGATGCTATGATCAAATCAGATAATCCTAAAAAATGTAATAATTGAAAAAAATGACATCACAGATAGCTGGTATTAAAGAAACTAGTGTAACAAGAACGGTAATGCTATACAGACAATACTGCCTGCCGATGTTTAGTCTTCCGAGTGCAAAGCAGTAAGGTTTCACAGCCTGTGGAGATGAGCCCACAACATGACACGTCGGAGATGGGACAATATACAACCAGGAGTTGGAATTGACTATACACTGTACACTACATCATGTGGAGCACCTGATGAGACCAAGCAGTCACCTGAAAAAAAGAAAACAATCAACAGAATTGAAATATAGATCGCTGAGTTATATTGGTCGCAATTAGTGATTGCATGATTGATTGATTGATTTGTGATGATAATGAAGTTGGCTGACTGATTGCTTAATAAGAAATGCCGACATCACTCATCAGCGTATGGAAAATATCACTTCCTCAGTGACGTTTTTAGATGCAATTTTGGCCTACATATCTTATCAAACTGATAGTTTCGAAGCTCTAGAGCACGTAGGCCAGATTCTGTATTTTAAAGAACAGTTGAACTTGTATCCATGAATTACTGAACGAGTAGGCTATTTGATTCACCATCATCCAAAGTATTACCCTGTGTGCGATTTAATTGAGCAATTCTCATCGAGCAGACACAAATGTCTTCACAAATGGTTAGCTTAAATATTAACTGCGTTGAGTTGTGAAGAACCAAGTTTTGTTGAATTGTGTTGGATTTTCAAAATCTTATATTTTGTCTTTTATTTGCGATATATTTCGATCAGTACCTGCCGATCATCTTCTGATCGAAATATATCGCAAATGAAAAACAAATTATAAGATTTTGAAAATCCAACAAAGCTAGTTTCTTCCAAACTCAACACAATTGTGTCAAACCAAAGCATCTTCACAACATTTATTATTGACATTCTTTTAACTACACACGTATCGAAAACATCAATTTAGGGTTTTCAATATTCGAATATTGGATACCTGATCGATCAACTTATGAAACCTGATTAATTTACAAAATGAGCGTGTTACGATGATAGGTCCACATCGGTGTTATAATTCCAGCATTTAAAAAGTCTTGTGTTGAATTTAACAAAATAATGGAGATGAAATTCTCAATTTCTGCGGGTGGAGTTAAACATTGATCACACAACTACACTTACTGGCTTCATAGAGGCATCCTTGTTCACTTATAAATCAAAGAATTCGCGATCTTTCATCACAGAATTCATCGCATTAGGCATATACCTGCATCGTTGAAGCACGCATGAACTAAAACTCTTGTTACGTCAAAATCAAAAATGTCATTCATTTAAAATGAAATAGGTTTTGCGTAATTCTTCAATGCGAGATTTTCTTCGGATTCTCTGATGATATAATACCTTCGATAATTTCATCAGAATCTTCTTATCAAAGGAAATATTAAACTACACTTGAAGCGAAAGGTCGATAAGTAGATTTGGGAACTAACTGCACCGCAGATTGACTCGCTAACTTCCTAGCGTTACCACAGCAACATCAACAACACCTCTAACAATCTGTTTGAATAGTTACATGGAATTCCCACTTGTAAAATTTGGAATCTATGTTGAAATTTAGAAATTATCTTGAATTTATGTAACCAGACATTCAGAAGATATCGCAATTAATATTTTATTTCACACATAATCCATCCCGCTCTACCTTGACGTACTGTCTATATTCACAAATAGCGTTCACAAAATCTACTGAATCTTGATTGCGGACAAAGTGTGATTCCGCTACGAACGTTGCTTTCCGAAAGCACTGTGATTTGTGTGCAAAAACTTTGATATATCAGATATTTCTAACCTATATATGGAAAGTTCTAGCTACACGTATAATGCTCACTACATGATAGCCACGTAAATTTTGCAGTTATGCATTAACAGAAAAATTGCCTAAATTTTATATAAAACATTGAGTACGCAATTAGTAAATCATTTGATGATATTTCCAGGCATATCACATTGCTCAAATTCTTTTCTTAGAATATCTTGTGATGTTTTAAAGACAGTTTGGGCCATCACCAGTCGTTCTGATGAGCCATTGTAGGGCAACACGCACTGTCTAAGGCCGGCAAGGAATTTCGTGCTCAAATTGTTCAAGTAAGAGGACATTTTTCTTAATTATTAATGTAAGCTATATTTCCATTATTTGTGATAATGGAGATACATGCGTATATTGATCACGCAATAGTCCGGCAAGTGAAAATTATTCACACGTCGCTTTCAGTTAGGCATCGGAACCTAAGCCTCCCTGACATAAATTGTTCAAGAACTAGTCTATAAACTATGCTGGAGAAGTCAAGTTTTGTATCATAAAATGTGCAACAGTGTTAAACTAGAATATCACCTTTTTTGCACATTTTGCAATACAATTTTTGATATTTCCGAACATGTTTTTGGATGTGTGCAAATTGTATACATACTATTTCCTCTACTGATATTATAGCCCGCTTATAAGTAAGTCTATAGCCAAGGCAGACTGTCAGCATGTTCATTTAGCCTACAAATCCCGGGATCAGAAAAACATCACAGGTTATAGACTTTTAAAAACTCGTGGGAGAGCAGACAACCTAAATGCATCTCCACAGACAGTGGACTTCATCTTTTGAGTAGGTATGCCCTTGTAAGTTCAATTGCTTAGGACATTGGTCATAGTGACTCATCTTAATCGCTTAAGTACATGAAATATACGCAACCGATGTCTATACTCTCGTAGCCCAAAATCGAAATCTTAGTGGAGGAAACTGAGATCTACCTATCGATTTCCAGCAAAACTTTAATAGAAAGTACATGTGAGTCCAGTAACACCGACCACTGCCCCTGATTTACATCCCAAGAGCACTATCCACTAATATTCAATCTTTATCAACTTTGGTGGCAGCATTTCTGTGTATTACCTCAGCTGACAAAATTTTAAGTTAAAAAGATGAGCTACTGCTGAGTAATAAGGTGATTTCTGGAGGTGCCAGCATATTGCAGTTCAATGCAAACTAATTGAAACAGTGCTCATAAGAACTTGAGAACTGTTAGTATTTGGCGATTGCTTCTTGATCTCAAAAATAAAGTGTGCATTCTCTAATGATGGCAAAAATGTCGTGTCATATCGATCATGCACAATTTGAATATCTGTCATTGAGATCTGACTTATATAGGCCTACTTCGGTTTCCGGCCCACATAATCTGTTTCTGAAATACCATACCAGTGTAAGATAAATATCTGATTATTCAGCAGAAATGACTGATCTTGCTGACGTTAAATTTCATGTCACCAATATTTTGGTCAATTATCCTCAGAATGATGCCAGTAAATTTGGTGGCTTTTGAATAAGTTCCAAGGCTTCTTGGGAGGTATTTGGAGGAGCGAAGAGAGATTGAGCATAAGTACCTGATGGTCAAACGCATTATTCGCGCTAGTGATTCCCATTTCCCGAAAATCTCAAGCACAGGATTGAGCAGCATCGCAAATATGCTAATGCAAAGTATGCACAAATATAAAGATAAGATTGCTAAAGTAAGAGTACCCATCTTTTGGAAATCCCGAAATGTGGGATTAGCTGAGACTCTGGATCGCAAAGGGCAAGCACAGAGTAACAGGAAACAACAGCACTTAAACTTAAATGCACCGACTTTTGATGATCCCGAGTTTCGGTGTTGCTGGAAAGAAGTCCCGACTTTTGTTGGTTCTGGGAATCGGGATTGCAATCTCTAACCTAGGATGGAGACTGACAAAGTATGAGCATATCAGCTGTACCTGCGAGTAAAATTGCAAGGTGATTTATTTATCTATTTGCTCCATGCATTATAACTAGCTGATTGGGATTCCAAAATCCTTAAGAACCCCGATTTCAGGATCGCGTCATTGCCGATCTAAGATATGATTTTTATCGAAAGTTGAACTTATGATGTAAACAAAAACTTAGGTCAAATGGAAAAATCGTTCTTGAACAATTCAATCCCAGGTGTTGAGTTTTTACTAGAAGCAAATAACATAAGCAAAATTCTGACCAATTTTCTCCTTTAGTTTCAATCCTATGATTAGTTAGATCTCTAATACCGCAATTTTTTATTTCACCATGTAAGAATAATGGCGATATTCATGTTTAAATTGGTCATACTTGCAATTCATGATTTCAGCAAATGACATGCTAAAATTCAAATCTCGACCATCAATCAAAAAGAGTCATCAGTCGGTTATTGAAAGCGTAATGTTGAGGATTATATAAGTATGGAAATGCTAGCACTAAAGAATAAATGTTAAAATGTGAACATGCGTCTATCGTGCGCAAATTTATGTTAGTTTTATCTTCGTCCGTTTTTTACTTTTGATTGAATTCTACTATGCTGTTTAAGTTTCAATCTCTGGACTGTCAATCGGGATTAGAATCCCTAATGCGCTCTCGCACAAACGATTATTTTCATTAGCGATCACCTAGTTATATATGGACAAGATCAAATGCCAAGAAGCCTAAACTGTACAAGCGGTAACAAAAACCACTGTGTTCAGCTAGTTTCAACTCTGCTAATTCTACATGTGCCTTCATGTAGGCAAGGTTGCATTTTGTGGAAGCCTGGGTATTTGATTATCAAATTCTGTATAAAATTCGAAATAGAATAGAATTTTCAAAACATTTGAGGAAATCAAGCACGGCATGATAAAGTGCACTCTGCTACTGGCCAAATTGTCGCACTCCTCAGTGCCTTCGAAAAAGGCGCGCGAATGACATTTGAAGGTGGCCCAACAAAACTGGCCCACGTAGTCAGTTCGACTGCCCATCCCTGATGCAAGTGTTGACCTAAGACCACATGACCTTGTCTAATTAAAATCCTATGAATCGTAGTTGTGAATGAAATGTTTTATTTTTGTTTTATTCAAGATGTGATGTGACCATAGGCCAGTCCTCAATCCTATTTTTACTATTCATACATTAGAAGTAATGAACTTACTGCAGTTTCCATTTGATGCGCATCCTCTCGCTTCGTAAGTCCATGATCATGTCGGCCAGTGCCACACCATCACCTCGTTATCAGCGCTCCAGTGTGCAGTGAACGTCAGCCGCTCAGGTTTTATATCTCAGATCGCGGGGCTCCACTGGTAGTCGACAGCGTTAGAAACAGTGAGGTAATACTCTATCATTGTATTTCACGGCTGAAGGAATACGCGGATATGCACAGCTCTGTGTGTGTTTGTGTGTGGAATCACGACACGTCATGCTCATTCACTCAGCCACGGCAAACGGGGGTTGGAGAGAGCTATCGTTATGCGTGCGCACTCACACGAATTCACAATCTCTACATACGCGCGCGTGAATGGGTGAATATGACAGAGCATGAACACACGCCTTCTCACAATAGACATTCTTCTCCGAGAGGCACCGCAAACTGCTCTGTGACATATTATTATTTTATTATTTTAACTGCAAGTTGTTACTCAACCATGTCGGAGACATGAGAGACTTCAATGACCGTAACCACCTACCTGTTGGCTATCATTACGTATATATGCGTAGTTTGGGAAAGTTCCTCTGTTAGAGGAAGGAGAATTTGTTTTGTTCAGAGCGGTGAACATGACATTGATTAACAGAAAACTGAATGAGCAGTTCAAGTGCTATCATCAATGTGCAGTATAGAACTCTCTGTCCTTTTCCTCTGTGACTCATTGCAGATACCCCCTATTTACATGCCGGTAAATCAGATAATAGTAAGCTTTACTGCATTAGTAGTCTCTGTAGTGTTGAATACTATTTCTTGAATCTTGTGCTATCATTCACTCATGAGCGCTGGAATGACCGGTGCAACCAGAGCTAGAGGAATTGTAAAAAAAACTAGCTTTAGCAAAGCCTTGGGTTAAGCGGGGACCGAACAACACTTTGTGACACACAAAGGGAATAATATGGACCGTTTCAAAAGTGCAGAATAGCTAAATAATAGATAATTGCACAAAATAGCTAGCCCATTTTCAAATGAAACTTTCGTGTCGAGGTTCAGTTTTAATCAGGGATGAGGAGGACTTCGGGTGGCAAGTATATAAGTCTAGTTTTTTTAAAAAAAAACTGATAACCTACATCATAGATTATTACAGGATTATTGCCCGAACCTATTTTTAGTGATAATTGGTGCATCAATTTTCAATCTTTTTTTATTGAAAGTTAATCAACTAGACACAATTTTTGAATTAATGCTTGGCATTTGACTAAGTTTATAAAAGAACGAAGAAAATCTTGCATTCATAAATCACCACAGCATTCCATTATTCGCTCTTAATAACATGATAAGGCCGATAAATTCGAGGTCGTAAGTCACGTATTAGAAGCTTTACGCCCGAGAACAGGCGCTCGTAGGCATCGTAGAGAGGAGCTGACATGTAGATTTCAAAATATAGGGAAATTCTATGGCTTGGTGAATAGGCATATTTTCTTTCTGCCGATTGGATCTCGTGATTCATTGTCCGTATTGCTTGCTTGATTTCGATCTTGTCTCTGTACTTTTGTTTGACGGAGAAAGTTGATATCAAGACAGTGACTGCTATACACGAGAATAAATAATTTGTTTGTAGGCCCTATTATATTTCGCGTCTAGTTATAAGCCGGAGTTAGAAGTCCTATTACAGTCCGTTTCATAAAAAGTGGATCATCCTAAAATTTGACAAAATAAAGCATAAGTATGATACAGAAAGCATTTTTCATGTTATTTCATGTCCCTTATATATTTAAATGTCCTTATATAATCTGATAAGCTATGATTACAGTAACGGTTCTTAAGATGCTTATTTTTTGTGGCCCTACCCTTATTGTCAATGACACCCAATTCGTCAAGGCATGATATTCGATGATACGTTGTTTTTTTGACTGATCTAACTTTCTCCACTCTTTTTAACAGTGACGTAAGTTGTGATACGCCACTGTAGTAGGTAGCATGTGACGAACGCTATGTTTTTAGAATACTCATAATTTTCTATGGGATTCAGATCAGGAGTGCGAGCTGGCCAAGGAGCTGGCCAGATAATGTCTAAGCCCTAATTGAGGACTGACATAAGTTGGACTCTATACTCCTGTGACACGTAGCATTATCATCCCATAAATAACCAGTCGATATGTCATTTGGCCAAGAGTTCAATTCGTAAAACATTAGAGTTCAGTTCAGAATCATGGTTCTTGGTGTATTGTGAGTTCAGAGCGGTCATCCCACAAATGCCAGCCCAAAATCAGTAGAGTCGCCACCTTTTGTACCCGGGGCGATGTAAATGTCTCGGAATTTCCTGATCAGATTTTATATCCAATCTCTCAATCGATCATCTATTTCAGGACAGACTGATGTCATCAGACCAGACACCCGATCCCATTGGTTTCGCCAGTGAGTGACAATGACTCATTGCCCATCTGAGACGTCTTTTTGTATGCTGATGATTATTCGATCTGGAGGGCTCTTACAGCTCTTGAAATTTGGACTCATATAAGTATTCTTGAATGACATACCTAGAAATAGACGAGTTAGTGCCAGCAGCCTCAGTTCACGAGAGAGAGACTTGGATTTTACTTAATCTCAAAACTTGGCTGTCTCTACGTTTGGATGTTTTGGGGGTGGACGGCCAGAGATTCTTTACGACAGGTGTCGAAATTATCATTTGCCATCGATGCACATTTGAGTAAGGGACATTTAGTCGCTTGCTTGTTAGCTCGCATAGAAAACCCCCCAGGTTCAGGCTGTCACTTTATCTTTTGGAATTTTGTGAATGTTATTGTTCATTTGTGCTTTGTTTTGCTTTGTTTTGTTTTTCATTGGGGTCTAGCTGAAAGCAATCAGGACGTGCTGCCTTCCCCACCGCAACGAAGTCAGGATGCTATGACATGAGGTCCTGTTTTCTCATGTAGGCAGTTACATTATTGTTGATGAATTATGGTGCTTTATGCTCTGATTGACGAATTTTCTTATTTTTTGTTTAGCCTTCGATTTTTTGGTCTTGTAGAAACAACATATTACATAACAAATGGAAACAAACTTAATTTTATAAGAGTGTGTTTGATTTTGTGTTACATTGCTGGTGAAAGATCAAAATTACCTACTAATTTTTTTATCTATAAAAACAGGAAAACAAACTCTATATTCATGCTTGATAATTTATTTTTCAATGATATTAGTAAGCTCCCACCCTCCACAACTGACATATATTTAATTTAGAGAAATTTCTTCAAGTTGGCGGAGTTTGGGACAAAGCTGTAAAGTTAAGGCGATGTTTATGGGTGTGAGTAAGGCCGATGTATTTGATAGGACTCCGACTCCGGCAAAAATGATGAGACTCCGACTCCGCATCCCGGGTTTTAATAAACTATGTAGGCCTGACATACCATATAAAAAACAATGTTGTCCAAATATCATTTCAGCATTAATCATCATTCCATAAGTGGTCAGTTGTGGCCAGCAAGCCTCACAAAAGAAAATCGAAGGTTTTCATTGACGCAAGATTTCAAAATGATGACAACTGATTTTTTTTGAAAAATTTATAAATGGTGTAATTAATCCATCAGTTTTTTCATGATGCAGTGATTGAGAAAAAATTGTTTTCTCGAAAACATCTGACATTTCCTTCATTAAGTGGGATATTCAATTCCAGTTAACTATGTACAGGGCTGTGCGCGATGCAACGAAATGGAGGATTTTCGATCAAATTGATACTTTATTGTAAAGTTTTAATTATGATAAATGATTTTTTTCTGTTTTCTTAGACACAGCAAATTGGAGAGAAAAATATTTCAAGCATTCAGTTTAATAAATTCAAATGGGAGAGCATTATTCAATTCTGTTTATAAATTCAATTCAAACTTTAAATTTTTGTATAATGAATATTAAACCTTTTGAAAGTCACTACTGTTATAAAATGACCGATGCATTTCCTGATGTTGAACATGATGTTGAGAAATACTGCGAAATTATAATTCAAGTTCATGACCAACCACATTAGGCCACGAAATATCAAGCTTCGAATCAAGAATATCAAATCTCTGAATTACAGAATCTCATCGTGTATACCGCGTACCCTGCTGTTGCTCCTCTTGCTAAGCGTGGCATTCTAGCGGCCAGCGATACGTCCGAAAGATTTTTTCGGCTTACAGAGAGACTTTGTCACATCAGAGAGAGAGAGAGAGAGAGACTGCTTGAAGCTGAGAAATGTCGAAATGTTGACCTTCTTGCATAAGCTTAGCACTTTGAAGATAACGGAGTTTTGAATCTTAATAATCTTAATAACATTGCTTCGAATCTATCTACATTTCCTGGTGTGCTCAGGTGCAAATCATGTTTCTTTGTGGTCAATAGACCTAAAACTGCAGTGTGGTTTTGTTTAACGTGAGATTTCACCTCAACAATTCATTGTTCTATAAAATCAATGGGACCATTAAAATTCTCCTCTGAGAAGATTTCGAATGATATATTGCTTTGGAAATTGATCATAGAAATAAACTGTTTATCTGAAGTTGGCTAGAATGGAAACTGACTCAAGGTCGCGGCACATCCGGGGGAACTAAGTTGGAGCATGAACCACCAATTAAAAGCTTCGATTTACACATGTGACTGATTCTAATCCAATCATACAGACGTTGGCAGGTGCATCTAAGTGAAAATGCGTGCGATTTATGTGCTGTTATTGTGCATTGCATGAAGCTTAATTTCCATTCTAGAGGTTTTATTGTTGTCAATTTCTATAAAATTGATTGATGTCAGACGTCAATACTGCAAAGTTCAGATCTACATTAATTTTCTATACATTTTCTTTCATTCTCTATCAAAATGACCTTCAACCTGCTATAAGACATAAAACACAATATTCTATTGTCCCTGTGATAGCAGATAAAGGCGCATGTGCATACGTGCTGCCCTATCAGTCACTTCACTATGTAGTTCACTCTTGTTTACCAGAGGTTCAGCCAAGTAATTAGACAAAAACAGTTTGTTCGTTGAAGCCAAGGTGGACGCCACCAAAAACTGCAAAAGTCGATCCTCACTAGCCACCTTTTGTATGATCATGCAGACATCTTCAGGCGTCTTCTACGAAATTCAGAAATTACAGAAAAACAGCTTCATTGAAGGACGTCAGTTTGTAGATTTGATCATGTTCACTTTTAATTAATGAATATGAGCTAGTGCTGGCTTTTACGAAGAGTTCGTGAGAGGTGAAGCGCTGATAGCACATTGAAAGTGTTAGCAGCCTTGACATATTACCTGTTGAAAGTCACCACTTAAACCGAGATTTGCCTTTAAATTGTAATATCGACGCTGTTGAATTTTGGTGTCTTTTTATGAAAAGATCATTTTCAAGCATGATTTAATCGGTAATTATAACAATAATCCGAACACATCATTATCATGTCTACATTTACGTAGGACAAAAAATATATTTAATTCAACGGATGTTAATTGACTTATGGAAGTAATACAAGTAATACTATTCAAATATATTCCATTTTCTTGAGTGAAGTTTGAAATAAATCATTATCAAAACGATCTTGATAATCATTGCAGTTCGTAAAAAACAAGCGAAACTGTTCCATAAAATATCATTTTCCCATTTGTGTGTAAAAGAATAAATACAATTTAGATTACAACCAGTATTCGGCTTGCGTTTTAGTGACTAAATATTTTGAGCATCGATTTGTGAAACAGATTTTAAGTTCAATCATTTTACTACAAACCGTACCTTTGAAAATTTCAGATACTAAATGAAGAGACCTAATGATTACTGGTCAATAACTCATTCTTGTCACTTTTATCACATACAAACTGATAAGCAATTTATTTCAATTTTTACAATTTGATGAATCCAAAAGCCGCACGAAATCTACAACTTAATCATTACTTTGCAGACAGCCTATACATTTTTATGCAGTCAGACAGAAAGCAAAACTACTCAGTTAAACGACTGTCTGCTTTTTTTTACCGGTTTCTGAGATTGAGAACACATTGAGAATGACGAAAAACTTTGTATCATTTTTACAAATTCTGCTGATCGATGTGATCGACCGATGATCAGGGCATTTTGATCGATGATCAAACGATCGCTTCTATAACCAGGGATGATCGGTGATCGATCGATGGGTGAAAAATGAAGCATAATCGAAGTATCTATCGATCGAAGAATATCGTGTCGTTCGCGCTCCCTGCTTCACAAACATAAAAGTGACCAATGTAGTCCGCATACACAGGAGGTGGAAGTGTCACAATTGCATGGAATGATTTTAAAAACCGAGAAGTCCATGACTGAAGCAAATAGTGTCAAATTTACTTTTAGATGCCGGTGATTATCAGCCCGTTCACTTTGTGGGATGGATTTTGGAAAAGTCAATTTTCATCGGTTGTTAATGTTTATTATGCGTTAGTCGCATTGAATATGCATTTGGATAAGTGTTTACTTTCATAGACATATCAAGAATGAAGAAGCAGTTTCTTCGATTATCTATCAATATTATACATGTATATTAGTAGGCCGATATACTGTTTCTACACTGAAAATTTCTTTTCGCATCAATATATTCTATGATTTTTGCTTTAGGTCATGCGTGTTACATGTGGGGCGAAAACAGCTGCGATAGTAATCAATTTTTTTTTTAAATACCAACAATTATGCACTTTTGCGAATAAAAGTTAATGACTTTGAGACATGAGAAGGCCACTGCATTACTCTGTAGCACAATTTTACAATAGAATGACCTCAGGGACTTACCAAAATCATATAGGGGAGGGTGTGTCATATTGAACATGTTTGAATCAAATGAACCAAAATCATACTCGAATGAAAAGTTGAGGGCAAGCTAAGTAAACTCTGAGTTGTTGGACGTTTCTGTGACATTTCATCTCCTCTATAATTTGAATTTTAAAATTTCTGCCACAGCGGGGCACATTGAACAACCTGTATTTACTACTCTCTTGTTCAACATCATTAAACTTTATGCATCAGATCTATAGTTTCAGTTCATCAATTATCAAAATAAAACAACAAGATTCATATATACTGTAGCTTGAGATTTATTGACAAAAATCATAGCAATATGCCTGACATGAAAAAAGACATGTTAATTTCTAAAAAAAAAGTCCGTTATAGTATCAGAGTCCTCAGATTAATAGCATGATCAAAAGAAGCTAGCCTGATCCGGCCCAAAATCAATGCCTGTCCGGTGGCCGGCTACGCATGTAATTAGCAGCTGCTAAAGGCATGTGTTTTGGGTCGACCTTGGATAAATGATGCAAAACTTGGGTTTTCTGTAAAAAAACTTAAATCTTCTGTTAGTGTTGCATGTGTGCAAATCAAATTATGAAAGTTACTATTTTGATTTGAATCTTAGGAGAACTGCATAATGAGAGCATAAAGTTCTGATTTTTTTATCAAAAGTCCACTCAATTCACAGAATGTTTCAAAAATGAAATAATCGTGATCATTAGATAAGGTTATTTCACTTTGGGCTTGACAATACCGCGCATTTAAAGTTCGTACATATTGTATTTGCTGTAAGCTTACATGCATTTTGCTGCATTCGTGCATATTGAATATCTTCGCGCCCCAAAACTGTCTGATAGCTGTCATTCATCCAAAAGTGAATTCATTCCAATTTCGTATTCTAAATATGTTTAACCAACCACTCACTACGCAGGCATAATATTCATTAAGTCTGTTTATTTTTCTGAATGATAAAATGAAAACAAATTTTTGTTATATGAGCTATACGGTCTTGCAAAAGTTCCCGCACACCTTGAGAAAACCACAGCTAGCGGCCGCTCTAGACAGCGTATGAAGTTCGCGTTCAGTGTCGGTTAAACTTCATGGAAAGACGAATATGACTATAATAGAATGATTTTTAAGAGTCATACGATCGTTCATTGAGAACAGTTTGAAAAACGGCAGAACCAATTTCAGTGGCGATTAAAGTCAATGATATCGATCAATCGATGTCTTTGACATCGTCTGACCTTGAAATCTTTCTAATGGAATGCATAATGACATTATAGAGATGAAGTAATGGAGATATCGATTGCCATGAATTCAGATTTTTACGTGAAATGATGATATCAGTTATTCTTTTTCAATAAATGCTGTCCATTTTTTCATTCAATTGAAAAATGAATCAGTTGTCTGAATCATTGCACGCAGGGTGGTCGTATGGGCCAATTGCATCTCATTTTGGAATTGGCAATCTACTGTCCGAGACCAGATGAAGCGATATGCTGAAACTGGTAGCGTTGAAGACAGGTTGAGATCAGGACGACCCCTCGCAATGGATTCTGACGATACAGATCGTGTATAACGACTGTTGAAAGCAATCCATTCGCCACCTTGCCTGAACTTCAAAAAGAACTCCGCAATAATCTTCTGACAGTCTCACAGTCAACGATTTGTCGTCGCCTCCGTGCTCGTGGACTCAACAGCTATCGTCCACTTAAGTTTCCGTTGCTGACCGAAGGGCACAAAGTCGACCGACTAGAGTGGACTCGGCAGCATCTCCCATGGTCTGTGGATCAATGGCGGCAAGTTGTTTTTAGTGACGAGAGTCGTTTTTGTTTACGCTGGACTGATGGGAGAATTCGGGTATGGAGGCTTTGAGGAACAAGACTGACTAATCAGGCTGCAGTACAATGGTGTGACAGAGCAGGAGGAGGCAGAGGATCCATAATGGTGTGGGCCGCCATCAGCTGGAGACACAAATCTGCCATGGTGCTCATAGACGATACTTTAAATGGTCATAAATATCGCAATGAAATTTTAGAGCCAGTCACAATTCCGTTTGGCTTGGAAAGCATTGGCCCTGGCTTCATCTTCCAAGACGACAATGCCACACCACACCGCAATGCACTTGCCAATGCTTTTCATAAGGGGCGGACAGATTACACGCACATGGAGTGGCCAAGCAAAAGTCCGGACATCAATCCTATTGAGCAGTTGTGGGATCAACTTGGACTTGGAAGAGCCATTTCCGGGCGATCGATCCGAAATCTCAAAAACTTGGCGCCAACAGTGATGGAAGAATGGTCTGCAATACCACAAATGCGTGTAAGAAGACTCATTCGATCGATGCGGTCACGCTGTAAGCAAGTGATTGCTGCTGCCGGAGGAGCAACTCGATATTAACTTTTTCCTTTTCTTTCACACCAGTTTTCTATAGTTTGTATTTTCCAATTATGTCAATTGCTTTCTGATACCAAATTTGTTTTTACACTACAATGAAGTTCTTCATTATTGCATGATTAGAATGTTAAGCAAATCCAATCGTCATGGACATCATGGTCAAGCTTACATGGCCATCTGTATTCACATAACACATACCAATGATATATGATTTTTCAACTGTGCGGGAACTTTTGCAAGACCGTATATGTGTAATTCAATCATAATTAAATCAAAACAAGTAATCAACATATCAGTGTAGGTTGAAATAAAGGAAAGCTTTATAGCGTAATACATGTACTTTGGCTATTACAGTTATCGCAATAAAATAATAACTTCCTACTAAAACCACACTTCACATGGGCCCAATAGGAATTTTGGCCTACATAGAAGAATCTTTATGTCAACACAAAATGATGAGAATGCACTTCGTTTACTTGATTCTACTAATTTATTAAATCTTGGGTTTGGGTTTTGACGCAAGTTTTGGCCCAAGACTTGCATTGAGTAAACCCAATACAAGATTTTGCCCAACGTTGTAATACCAATGAACGTGATGTATAATTACATGTAAATGATGCGAAAATTATAGCGGTTATTGTCAACAACTGATGGAGTGCCTGTTCATAATATATCAGAATTATTTATGGTATTCTACTTGTAATGTTGGTCATAAGTATAGGCCTTAGTCTGCTTTTGCGCTTGTGTGTCAAAGCAATTGAACATTGGAACTGCATGTTTAGATAATGAAACACCTGACATTGTTGTCATCATAGTTTTATCCACTAAATGAGCTACAATTGAACAATCAATATTTGCCAGTGCTCATTCACATTATTTAATCACCATTCACTTATGTTTCATGTATAGTTGAAAACATATAGCGTTGTAATTACATACGAGGTACTTAATAGCTTAACTCATGAGAGACTCACAATCCATAGCCTACTCTTATATCTACTATGGCCACAGCCAACCATCATCTCATCGTTCAGGCTGCTGCACCAATCTAAAATTAATTTTCATTGCGATTTTGCATCTAAGCGTGCATTACAAGTATGATAACGTCACAATGTATCAGTTTAATGGATTAATTTTATGTTTCACAATTCAACGTAAATACGGAAGTCACGGTGTTAAACAGAAGTTTTCCAGAAGCAAAATCAATGTAAGATGATATGCTGGTCTATGTCAACTGAGGCTAGTATACATTGATTGAGTAAAGCGCGTTATTCTCCAAAACTGATAACAAGATTAACTTTATTAGACAATATTAAAGTACAGGAATTTCGCTACAGAAGATGAATGCTGCTAAGTAAGCCATTCATATAGTGATAATCATCGCACGATAACTTTTATGTCTTCCCATACATTACCATTCTATCAAAATTAAAATTAATGCAAAATACACTTAGAAAACCCTGATATTTCATAACTGACAATCCGATGTCGATAGGACATTTCATGGGCATAGTGTTTTGCTTGTATCGGAGGCGAAAAATTGGGCATCGTTTGTGCCAAAACTAGCCATCACACGAATACTGTCTTCTATTTTTCTGTGCGGCATTATAAATCTGTACTGGATGGCCTCAATTGGAGAGTTAAAAGATCTTTTTAGGGCCTGCAGGTTGTGCAAATGGGTCAAACATGAACGCATTGAAAATGGATTCAGAAATTCACAACTCACATGAATAGTAGTTTTGATAAATAGATAATCTTAGTTTTGAAAAATTAAAATTGTCACATCATAAATCTCTTTTATTTGAAACAATGTAATCGTTATCTTTGAGCAGAATTCATTCGCAAAACTATTTCAATAGTGTGCCTACCATCATCAGTGCAGAGAGATAGAAGACAGCAAAAATTAAGAAATAAAAACGCTATAAGCCTTTAGCTATACTTCGGAGCGATTCGTCGACATTTGCGCACACGACGAATTACACAATCAACGAACACTTGAAGCGCAGATCACCATCTGGGATATCGATGCACGAATATTAGCTGAAAAAAGAAAACTTTGTCATGATTTGATAATGATGCACCATACGCGAGAATCACGGAATCGTTATGCATCAAATCACAAGAATTATAAGAATCGACAACGGAACAACCACGCCCATCAGAGCCACTCCTACTTCATTAATTTTTCTTTTGATTGTAAATTTATATGAAAACTGACTTTTGGTTGTCTTTTCTCTTTATGCACTTTTGATGGTAGCCATCGATACATAGACATCTTTGCGAATATATTTTGTTCTTGTCATTTAGATTCCTTGGACATTTCATAGAGCTTGAATAAAAATGCGCCTAAGCACACTGTGTGTTACTAGAAAATCAAATTCATCAAAATTATCGGCTGATTGTTGCAATAATTAGAATGAAGTCAATGTTTACAAATCAGAAGCATATTTCTGGTCTGTAAGGAGCATTCATTTATGCGTGGTTAATGCAAACGCTTGAAAACAACATGCTGAAATCACTACTAAATTAAGTGGTTTTTACTAACAGTTAATTTTGAATGCATTTTCAACTTTTTCTGTGAGAATAAAAATGACAGTCAACATGCGTAATTTGTATTCATTGCTATTAATTTTAGAAGCAGATTTCCTTAGTTAAAACGATATTGTACTATATGAGTTGTGAGTAAAAAATGTGGCTGAATATTGAGAATTACTCCTTGATGTCAAAGAAACGGAAAAATTTAGAAATTTTACTCGCATTAAAGATGCACGTTAGGATGATAACTATGATCTTTGAGACAGTTATCATCGATATGAAATTGATATAACAAGTTTGATATAGATTATAGCGATGGGCGCATTCTAACTTTCAGGAGCTTTCAGCAATGATGCGAAATAATAATGTGAAATCAGTACACATGGATGTATTTACAACCAAATTTCTGTAAGCTGATGATAAATAAGCATGATTCAAAAAAAATTTCACTGATCAGACGTCCTTGTGTGAACAGGCCGTCTCATCGATGAATTTTCATTGCACTAAGCTTATTTATCAGCAACTTGGCTTCACACTCCTCAATTTCTCATGCAATGAAATGCTGATTAAAGGAAATTGTAATTCACCAAATTCTCTTATTTCAATCCATGTGCACTCTCCATCATATTTGAGCGACAACTCTGAAAACGCATCCGAATTGTTAAGAAAGGACATGGCTACTTTTGCGTACATTTTTGTATTCTAGTGTCTTTAGATTCAGAAACTGAGTACATGTTGAGATTATTCTTATAACTTCGCATATTTTGGGGCTGTATGTGATAGTATGTGGTAGTATTCAAGAACAGATGATGTTTGGTCTCAGCGAGTGATGAAACTTGACACTATGAACACAATGAGCGAGGTATAGCTTAACACGATTTGAACTTGCACTATGTAATTTAGCACATTATTCAGACGGGAGTGTATCTTTTACAGAGCAGATATCATTAAGTAGCCTACTGTAGGTTATTTATGACTAGTGATCCTACGTAGTTGAAGTATCTCCACAAGGAATTGATTGTGATGAAGCATTTTGTATTGAAACTATAAAGACAATACTTCATCAGATACGACATTTACGAAATTCCCACGATTTATATTAGGTACCAGAAGCGGACTGTTATTGGATATTTAACATATTACAAATTAAATGCTTTAGTCTGCATTGTTATGGAGCCGTGGTTTATAATGCTCCAAATTTCCCAATGCACAGAATTGACGCAAATCTTTAAGGCTGCAGTTGAGTTGCATGCAAAATGCAAATTTCATTACTGTCTATTATTTGTCGGCTTCCTAAGTCAAATTTCTATCTTTTACTTTTACCTAGCCAGTATCTTCGTTGACTGTTGGGTGCTGCAATCAATCAGGCTACCAATTTCCTCCATTCCTTCGCTTCTTGTCTTTGCATGATCTCGCTGCTCTTCCCTCATCTTTTTTGTCAACCTCTTCTTCTGGTCCAGCTGATAACTCCTAGCGGGATTTTTTTCTGATGATCTTGATGCATGCCCATTAGTTTTGACTTTTCGGTGTTAGTTCAAAGTTAAAAAAAATCAAAAGCAGAAAAATTCAGAAATTCAACAATTGCAATTAGGAGTTCATGTTAAGTAAATACCTAATCTCATTACGTGTCCAGGAATCGATGCATAATCGAAATAATCTTTGGAAATAACTGTGTCGGAAACTGAATCCTCTATACACGTCCTTCTTTCTACAACACCACAAATTTTAGTTATTCAATCGTATATATGTACATTTCCGACAATTTCCAGGGCCTAAACGCTTGAACTAACAGATATTAGTGATTATGCAATTCTAATGCAGATGGCCTACCGCCCTGCCTCCAAGCGGCACTCACTCTTTGTAGTAGAGAATGATTAACCGATGTCTTATAGACACGTGACCCAGTAACACAGCTGTAGAAAGCCTTCGGAGCACCGGGCTTTATTCAATAGGATAAAATGAGAGACATAAGCCTGGTGAGTGTTGCATTGATTGGACTATCCTTAAATGAATTAATCATTGTGCAGTAGGTCAGCAACAATCCAAATTATAATTTGCATCTATATTTAAGAATTAGGTAATGATGTATAAACGCACCATCGGATCTCTTCTACAATGCACCATGCAAACTTGCGAAGACACGTACTGCATTGCTTAATCTGTCAATACATCTCTTAAAGTCCAAAATATTCCGGTCATGATAGCTTTTTCTTACTTTTTGAAGAACAAAATCTTTTACAATGGCTAAAAGATCTACATCTCTAGGATGCATAGTTTTCTGATAAGGGTATCTGCAACCTGGGTTAACAACGAAAGTGGATACTGAAATCTTATTTTTACTTCAGCAGCATAATAGCTGTTTATTGAGAAAAAGCTATAAAAATAGTTTATTCTGCGTGATGTTGGTTATTCAAAATAAATTATTCAAAATTTCCCCGAGAGAGCTTGCTAGAGCCGACGAAACATTGTGAGCATGCACGAATATAATCATTCTAAAGTTGACTTGAAAAAATTGGGAATCACGAGTTAAAACTGCTCAGATGAATGTACCAGAGTTCGAATGTAAAAATTAAAGAAAATTTGATGAATATAAATAACTCATCCGATCTCTATGGAACGCACAGCATTGCCTCCAAACAACAAATGGCATCCCGCCAAATCGTCACGTGTTTTCATCGTTCAAATTGTCGGTACTTACATGCTGTCAGTCCTGTCACCATTTTTAAGTATTTCCTTTGTTCTACTGCCTACTTATAGTCTTCGAAACCATTCTTCTCTCAAAAATAATTTTGATAAATTAGAACACTAAAATGTACGTTCTTGAAAGGGATGTGATCTATTAGATCAAGGGCTTTATGTGTGACACATACATATCTGTTTTTCTTGCTTTTCTTGTGAAATGACCATCTTTAGTGGTAAGCATCATGGCATCACCATTGGTTAATTAATTAATGTGCTTCATTCACATCAGTGGATTGTTGATTGTATGGAGCCGAATATGTCCATTGAATAGACTAGTCCAATTTCTACAAGCGTAGTAGCTAAAACAGTCGTAGGTTACTGACGTTAAACTCTATTTGAATAATATCTGTTAGCATCTGTTCTGTATATCGAAAATTTTGCCAGCGTGAAAGACTATGGGCTAATAACGTAAAATCTGCCATTTGCTATTCTAAAGCGAATAGAGCGATGGTTAATTTTTCGAGAATTGCTGTTGACTCCTTCGATGCGTTATTTCTTCTCTAACAGATCACATAAGAAAGCATTTGAAAATAATTATGAAAGCTTTGAAGAAAGTTTGTGTAAGACATTGGAACTCGCATGTCTCCAAACCTCAGTTCGACTAACATTGCTCAGGGGCTTTGGCCATTGTCACTCAAGAGTTGGTTGCTTGCTGACATCGTTCACTATCTCACTCTTCGATACGACAGCAAACCTCGAATACCTTTTCGAAGACAGGGCTTTCACACTCAAAAGTCTGTAAACATTTGAACACACCTACAGCATGAGTGCAGCCTACAGTGATGGGTTTAATGAACCTTAATCAGAAATCGATGTATAATTCTAGCTTGCCTCCTTTTCCAATTGCTCTCCTAATATGAGATAACTACATAAATACAATATTCTCATGAACACAAGGTGTTTAGATGATTTTAGACAACTTTTAATTTGATCATTATTGGTCAGGATTTTTAATTTGCTAATTGACTCATCAACGGCCTCTTAAAAACCATATGATATTGCCAGCGTCAAATTATATGAAAACAAAGCCTATTTCAGACAGTTGAAGTAAATAAAACCATTGTAGAAGCAGCTCGAATTTATTTACCGGACAATACAGGCTACTTACTCGTACACTTCGTCATAAATGTCATCCGTGTGAAAATAAATGCAAACAATAATGTGTCTAATCGTTTCAACAATGCTTTCCATGATGCCTCAAACAATTAGGCGTGCCTCCAATTAAATTCAATGGGTAGTGTTCTCAACTACTTCTCAAAGACGGCGAATAATGAATCATAGCCAGTCTGACCTACGGGCATGACTTGTTGATTGACAACTGCATGGCAGTTCCGTCATCTCAGTTGCACTCAATGCCCTAATGCCGTTTCCCATAAGATTTACGGATAATATGAAGAATTTGCCTGCAGTCACTTTAATGCTAAACTTACTAAAAATGCTTGTGTTTTCACGTTTCATTTCATCATCTTTTGATTATGCGAGTAAATGTCACCGGTCTATAATCGTATGTGTAATCTGTATAATGAATGTATCGACGGCAAATGAATTTTCTAACAGTTAGCTGTATAGTATTAGTTCTATTTGGTTACCTGTATAATATATACCATTACATTCAAATGAGCGAATGGGGATTTGCGTCTTTTTATTGCTGCACGATAAGAACGAATGAGAAAGAACAAAGTTAAAAAATGAACAGACGAATGATATGAAAGAGACAAAAAAATAAATAATTTTGATGCTAGAAAAATTAAAATAATGACATCAATCATGTCGCGCCATCTGCATGAACAATTTGTGCAAATAGCGTATAGCTTGTGGCATAGAATAGGGATGTGGGTAGAGTGTCGACTCAAAAAAGTATCTGTATACAGTGAAAATTTTAAAACAAAAGATTCAGTTTTTTGCGGAGATTACGTTCCCGTGGTCCAAAAAATTATTTGTGCACTTTTGAAAATAGTCAAAATTTGCCAATTTATATACTACCGAGATGACTCTCCTATATAAGTAGTATGAAACAAGTTGGATATCAAAAGGAATGAATATTTGCTAAAAAGCATCCTAACTAAGCGGAAATCAAAATGATTATCAAAAGGAATTTCATGAATTGCATTATAATGGAAGTCTTCATGAAAAAGTCGCGATATTATTCGTGCTTCTGTGGCTGAAATTTCAAGTTTTTAATTCAATTTTCACCAGCATGATTTTATGATTCGATCACTCAATTCATGCTTCATTTCTTGAATCTGAATAGTGATGTGGAACCATTTACATCTTTCAAAGTTAATTGAAATCATTGTCTTTGATTATGTGATTTTGCTGTGCCAGTTGCAGATTGCCTGTGATATGATCACGCTTAAGAAAATACTCTTGACGTTGAGCATGAAAGTAATAGGAACCCATCGAATTGCTAATTTAACAAACATTAAATCTCCAAGGCTGTCATGAAAATCTGTGAAATACCATCATTCCTTCTGCATTACAATCATGATCATTCACTTCCGTTGTAATTTCTTCAAAATTGCATAAATGTGCATATCTCACATTTGGAAACAATTCCGAGTGTATCTCCCATGAGTTAATTTAACAAAATCGAAAGTGTATACACATTGGGGATTTAATAAATGCGGAGTTTTGTGGCTTTATCTGTGTGCTCGGGTCTATGACTTTTTGAAGAAATATAGAACGGTAGCAAAACCCGTCCTACATTCGTTTCGTACTTTATTTTAGAATGTCTCATGGATGTCGTGGCTATATGATTTTACTACCTATATATGAGCTGTCAATCTCCAGCAACACTTTCTTTCACAGATATCAGAGGATGAAAAATCGTTTTTTATCACCTCAATATTGTCTATTTTCTCGACATCCTTATGAGTCAGTGAGGATATCAGATACCGACAATGAGATTTGCACTGTGAGAAATTGGCAAACACGGTGTGGAGTACTCAAATGAGATTGAAGGTTGATGTGGTGAGCTCTTCTTATGCAAGGAATATAAGAAGAAGAGATGATAAGATTACAAGTTGATGAAGCAGTCGATGAGCAAGATCAGAGCTGTATTATGTGCAGTGCAGGTTGCTAAAAGGTAGTAAGGGAATAAATCTGAGTCATTTTAAGGTGTGTTGACTATGAAGTTGATCCTCTTAGCCTTCCTATCAATTGATATGAGCGTCTCTATGGTGATCGTGTCATAATCATCCGTGTATGGCGTTTATTTCACTGTCATCTTTGCGTGATGAGCTAAGAAATGAAAATTGATCTCAATTGCTAATCGTTGACCTTCGGGCTGTACTCTTTATTATCTGTGTTACATTCTTAATAAAATCGAGAGCAAGCTGAAAAGTTTCAAAACTTGAATTAAGAGAATAATCCATGTGACAATAATTCAGTTATAGGTAAGTTGCAAATATTTTCAAATCGATGAAGTTTATGACCAAAACACTCACTTCGTTTCAAAAGATGTGACAATGCTTTAACTGTGAGGGAGTCCGTAGAGACTTCCTTTTAATGGACGCGAGATATTAACACAAATTGGTATTTACAAAAGCAAAAGACAAATTGTGATGTATGCAGGAAAAATGTAACTGAATTTTGAAAAACCGGAGATAAATTCATAAATATTATTCTGAGTCCGGTCCGGTAAGTTGGCGGTTGACCGGGTTCCTGAACCCGGTTCATTTGTGATTCGGAATTTCAGGCCCGTCCACACTTTGTTGAGATCGCACATATGTCTGTAGCAATCGCTAATCCTCTGAAAATTGATTAAAATGTTGAGCACAATGCAGTTGTTTCGAACACGTTGAATGATAGCATTGTTATTTTGTAGAGATTGGCATAAAGCTTTGAAGGCTATGAGGGGCACAATTTATTTCGCAGAATTCAAAAATCAGTCCCAAAGACAGTCTTATCTACCCCATGCAGATTTCAGTGCTAAATGGATACCTGAGTACCCTCTCCATCAAATAAATTGAGATAGTGGACTTGTGCCTATCATTTTTGAGTTAATGCTGATTTTAAAAGCAAGAATTAGACCACTTTTAGACCTGCTTCACATCAGTGTATAGGGTTCTGAATGGTTAATTCAAAACTTGCTTCGGACCGATTTAATGCAGTTCTTTGACCGGTTTTAGGTGGATTTAACTCAGGTTTCCGGCTTGTTTTAGGCCGGCTTCAGGGTTCTGAAGCAGGGCAGTCATGAAGTGAAGTTAAATTATGAATTTGCAATTTACGCAAACCATAAATGCGCATATCAGCCACATTTAATTAACCTATTTGGCAGTGTTCTGCATGAGAAACCTGCATCTTTCGCAAATCTTGCACAAAATGTCTGAAAATATTGATCTTAAAACATTTCTATAGATATTTTAGCATGCATGGGTTTATTGTTCCTATATGCTGTTGCAAAATTCAATCATTATATAATGGAGTGATGGCATTTCTACTCAGCAATACAGTCTATTAACCCCATAAAATAATGAAATTGCCTACTTTATGAAAATATCAGCATAAAATCATCTCATAAAGCAACTTCAGGTATATGGGAGAAGTTCAACCCTACGCAGTCGCATGACAAAGGTAACACATTTAGTGGACTAACGGTTATCGAACGTTCTCCACTTTTGAGTTGGATATGGCTTCTTCTTCATGTGATTGACATTATACTAAATATGACTGATGGGCTGCCTTACTCGTATGTTCGTATTTAATTTACAATCATTACTCACGCATTTCTTAGTCATCTACAAATAGCGGCCTATCTAGCCTATCTGTATGATGCCTAGAAAATGTCTTGACCAAAGCAAAAATAAACCACATGACATGTCCCATTTTTCAAAAATATAAAAATAGAAACAGCGATTTCTTCAGAAATGTTGTATTTTTTGCCATTACTACTATTTGTCTTCTGCTAGAGACACAACCTCATTCTTGAATTTCTTCTGCTAGAGCCACAAGAAATGAATACTCTGCGCACAAGATCAAAAGAAGTCGACCTAAAATGAAGGCTAGTCCAGTCCCGTGGTCATTGACTGGTTTCCATTTCTGATTGAAGCGATCAAACGTTTATGCTGAAAGTGCAAGAACAACAATTATTCAAATTCTGCAAGTTGAAGTGCTTTCATGTCATACTTCTTTTCAAGTCACTTTTATGACGTCTATGACTTATTTCATGAAACAAAGAGTTTGAAATTTTATGGTTGGGTATGTATTGCTTTGCGATACCAGCAAACAGAAGTTACTCGATCCGTGAACCCTGATAACTTCCAATGAGAAATCTAATTCCCTAATGTTGGTAAGGCAATCAATTCGTGATAACAGCATGTGTAATTTTGCTAGACAATGCTGGCAATCATTTGGTGTATGAAACCATCTGGTCCGATAACAGCTGAGAATGTTAATGAGAGTTGAAATGCAGATAATCAATAAACTCACAGTACTACTCAACAAATGGTCGGCATATTGCCCGCGTTTGTGTTCTAAGTATCTCATCAGTTGCATGACAGGAACATCAGAATGTCAATTAGAAATAAGATTATGGAATGATTGCCTTATTTCACTTGACACGCAAAGTTCTACGTCAGTAGCATTATTTATTTGGGCACATTGCTCTTGTTACATGTACGTAACGAATGTGATGCTTCTAGCGCCTTCGTGGTCGATGATAGCGATGTGATGCATGAGGAGGCGTTTGTAATTTTTTGGCAGATATCTATTAAATGCATCCAAATTGACGGTGCGGGTAGATAATCGGCCAGTATCATATTTCTGCTGTTATATCTGCATGTGACCTTTGTATCTAAAATGTTTTCTAAGACTGAAGACTCAATGGCACAAAATTCAAAGAAACCGATGGCCGATATTTGGAACACAGTTGAGTCCGAAGCGTCGCCAAAAAGAGCAAACTTTTACAATCAAATAGCATTAATCTATTATTCTTAAATTATTGTCTTAAAGTGGAAGCAGCATGAAAAAACATAAAGAATATTCCGTATGTGTCAAACTGAACAGCGGCATGATATTCAATCAAACGTGTAAAAAATGATCTGAGACCAATATTTTCAAACAACAAGAACCACGAAAATATCTGATCAGTTCCAATCACGTTTTTTTGGATTTAGAAATCAGGCAAAACAAATAAAAAAATTTCCTCACTGCAAAAGGAATTTGCCAAAAAATCTTGTCAATATATTTAATGCACATGTACACAGCCATTCTAAGTAATAGATATTACTTATGCTTTCAAAGCAGTGCCACGACAAAAATTATTGGTAGCTAGCTCCAGTATCCGTACCACAGTGAATATTCAAATGGAAATATTCGTTATTCTCTGGTAAGCACGATATCAACAAAATCAAGAAACATTGGTGTATGTGGTATTAATATCAGTGGTACTTTAATATCTAAGACCTTTGAGAATGTTGTAATAATTGAAGGGGTCGGACGTATAAGGGCTACATTTTTTCAAAAACAGAGATATTTCACCCCATGTTATGATAAATGTGGATGCTTCTTTTGACTGAGTTAGGCGATGATTGGAGGTTTCTTACATGGTTTTTAGAAAGTGCATAAGGGATAAGCCACAAAGTACAGCATGAATAAGGGGATATGTCACTATTTGTGCCTCATGGTGAAAAATCCAAAGCAAGAAATGAACAATGATGTCGTTGCACAATGGTCGGGTACAACCTGGTGAAACAGAAAAGTGATGATCGAGAGTTCGGTTCGGCCACATAGAAGAATCAAGCCGATGAAGAGAACATGCACATTAATTGCTCTCCGGAATGCTCCACAAGGATATCTTCCGTCAATAGGTTTCAAGAAAAGATGTTGACAAGATTTCAAGAAGATCTCTGACCTTCTAATGAAGAGATTAACAAAAACATGGGGTTTTCAAGACACAAATTTTCCGATTTGACGATGAGCATCCAGGAAAGATATTGCGTAAGGTCTCCCTCAGTGGAATTTTTCATGGGGTGATATTTCAGCCAGCAACATAATAGCAGTTGCCAATACTTGCATGAAATTCGACCGTCCTCTTTATAGACCTTGCTGACATTCCATTGATATGCCGTTTCAGTAAATATAATTTTTGTCTACCACAAAACTTGATATTGTCTCTCTGGGAAAAATGATAGAATGTCCTAATTTTGCAACTCAGAAAATAAGGAACTAGTTTTGAAAGATTTAAAGTGGTAGATTAAAGATAAGGACGAATTACTATGATTTTAATGCATTAAATTAGATAAGAAATTAAAAGGCAATTAACATTTTGTAATGCTGACATCTTGATTTTATTCGATTGCAGCTACTTGTACTTCGTGTGAAGGATTGCTTGGTAGCATAAAAGTTGCAGCTTGCCTTTTAAAACCATCAAAAACCAGTGGTGATTTAATTCAAAATGCGAAATGTAGACTAAAATAGGACAGTTTTTACAAAGATAAATTATAGTTAATCTAATCAAAATTTCAAAGCTGATCTTCATCTCTAATCGTAATCTTTAATTTTAAAGCCGGATACCGTAAATTTTCTGAACGATGGTAAACGTGCACCAAAAAGCTAGAATTTTGATAAAAGTAAAAAATAAGAACAAAGAGCTTTTAAATTAAATGCATAAATTAGAAAAATGAGATCAAGTAAATGCCACTTCAATTAACATTTCCAGAAAGATTATGGAAGTGTACTGAAATGAGGGAGCTTTAATAAAGATACTGTACTTGCACGTCAATATGCGGTACTTTTAAGCATAAGCACATAAAAGGGGATATACCACATAGATTGGTTTTCATGTTTTCATTTGGCCGCCTGCATGAGTTAATCTCATACGTCTCTTGCGTCACTTGATCAGCTGATAATCCATACGCATAAACTCGCATCCTCTGATGTTCAGGGAACAGCGTGCATAGTTATTGTACGCCGATGTTTCAAATTCTTTACATTGCTCTCCTGTAAAATTGCGAAGGTGTGGCTTATCCCACCATTCTCCCAAACCATTCAATTGATTTTTCACATTGCCAAATACGCTGATGATTTCACATTCATCGTATCCACTGAAATTTAATGTATAAAATACATCCACATTCCTTGATTCTGGCTTCCATCTAGATGTTTCTGAATATATCAAAGCTATGCTGCTTCAGCTCTCAAAATTG
Organism: Prostheceraeus crozeri; assembly: GCA_907163375.1. NCBI lineage: Eukaryota > Metazoa > Platyhelminthes > Polycladida > Euryleptidae > Prostheceraeus > Prostheceraeus crozeri. Next base: position 44,547 of record CAJQUW010014886.1, read on the forward strand.
GTTAACTCTCAATTACTTCATTATTCTATCGATTGGATTTATTCATTATCATTCAATATCAATTCATATTCAATTGTTTTCAATTGCAGCGTCTTTACGACTCCTCGGAATCATATTTGATGAATCCCTATCACATGCAGGTAAATGATGTTCTGAAGAGAGTTCCTTCCATATTCAAGGCTCGGGATAGCTCGGACGTGCATCTAGTTTTAGCAATAATGTGTGAATATTATTAGTAGCAAACTTATTCTTGGGGAGACGAGACAAATCAATATCAACAATGAAATTTAAAACATCAGTTTTCACTTTAAAATTCAATGTTTTATACAATGCGTTTTTCATGACAGCCCCGTATCATTGGAAAATCTGATGTAAACAAGGATCCATTGAATCAATTTTCAATAAAAATTCTCCAAATGTTTAAAGTGGAAGTTATTTAATGATTACATTAACTTTATTAGAATACTATTTGTGTGTTTTTTAAGAGACACAATGGATTCAATATACATGCATATTTATTGCTATGATTTAGTTTTCCATAATTTGCTAAACAAGCAGTAGTGTCCGGCCATTATCAACTACTTGACTCATCAATTTTGATTTAGTTAAGGATTTTTTTCTGATTTCAGCTCTTCACATGTTGTTTTTTATTGCGTGATATAAATGTGCAAAGGAATTACATTAGTATCATCTAACCTTCCTGATTGTCAAAATATATGGTGAAATCCAGAAAATTTCGTGATTTTTTTGTCCCCAGAAAAAAATGTTCGATTTTTCATGAAGATAGACCTCAAAACATTGTGATATCATCCTATTTCAACATTTTCCTATGTCAAACCACAATCCACTCAGATTTGGCAAAGCGAGAAAAGAAAATTGAAATGCACGCCGTCGAAGAGAGGACACAAAATTTTGGGGACATCGGTTTTTAGTCTCTAAATTTCAAGACAATTGCGCTATCTCACATATAACTTGGGTGAATGCCATTATGTACAGCATAAAAGAGCTTTGGTCAGTTGCCTGCTAAATATGCTTCACAGGCTTCTAAAAAGTAGATAAATTTCCGGGGACATGCAAAAATCGGGTATTTTCAGAATTCAACGAAAAATATAGTAGACAGTCAAATATATAAAAAATGATGCATGGGCCGGATAGAGCAAACGAAACCCTACAAAATGATGTATTATAGTTGACTATTTGATCAATAACTTTGCAGAATCCAGGGAGGGACAAAAAATTTACAAAAAGTTCACTTTTTTCTGGATTTCACCATATGTCATGCACTTTGGGTGTGGCCTCTCATGACAGGGATCAATAACGTCTCTTTGATTCTTCATGATGGAAATAGTCTCAAGGAATGGAATATTAAATTAAGATTTGATACACACGTCCGTTTTGATAATATTTTTTTTACTGAATTTTCACCCCTAGCACAGCTATGAGCCATGAACGAAGCTAGGGGTTACTCAATGAAAAGTAAAAATTGTATTATTTAAAATAAATAAACTAAAAAAAAAAACAGATCTTCTAATCTGATTAAGCTGTCCCCATCAGAAACCTGTTCGCACGCCTCTTGAAAGTATCAAGATTGTATTGGTCAGGGAAAGTGGTCTGGGGAAGCTGATTCCAAAGCTGTGCCGTGCGAACAAAAAAGCTTTTCGAGCGACTCACAGTACGTGCGCGTTCTAAGCTCACATGATAGCATGTGAGTGCATTAGCTCTGCGTGTGCTTCTGGAGAAGATCTTAGGTTTGTGTACGCACTCATTTACTGCAGAGCTGCTTCTACCGAAATAGTACCTGTAGAAGAGACTGAGTGAAGCAACATCCTGTCTGACGGAGAGCGGCTGCAACTTGCAAGCAAGTTTTTCACCCATGAGATTCTTGACACGTTTCTCAACCCGTTCAAGGAGGTTAAGATGCGTTTGTGGGGCGCCTGCCCACAGATGACAACAATACTCCATCAGAGGACGAATAGTGGACTTGTAAAGATAGCAGACAGTCTGTGGTGGAAGATAGCTGCTGGCACGATAGAGACTACCAATGCGTTGAGCTGCCAGCTTGCTAATGGATTGGATGCACGGTTTCCATGACAAGTCTTTCGTAACCGCCAATCCAAGGAAGGAGATGGAATCTTGTTCTCTGATCCTATTATCTGACATCTTAATGCTATGATCATCATCTCCTTTAAGTCGTGAGTGCAGAATACTCTGAGTTTTTGAAGGATTGAAGGAAACAAGCCAATTGGCGCCCCATTCTGAGACCCTGCGTAAGTCTTCATTAAGAACGTCGCATAACTGCTGACGTTGCTGAGTGTTTTTAGCGAGTCGCTCATTGGAATTGAAGAGTGTTGCGTCATCTGCATACATCACCAATTTACTCACTAGGCAGTCTGGGAGGTCGTTGATGTACAGCAGAAAAAGAGTGGGTCCCAAAATTGACCCTTGAGGAACTCCTGCATTGACAAACTTGGTGGAAGACTTTTGGCCATCTAAGACGACAGATATCTGCCGGTCACTAAGGAAAGATGCAAGAAGTTTGTGGAGTTGATCAGCAACTCCATAGGACTTGAGCTTCATAAGGAGTCCCTGATGCCAGACTTTATCGAATGCCTTGGAAATATCCAAGGCAACTGATCTCGTCTCACCTTGTCTGTCAAGGACACGACTCACATGTTCAGTGACATATGAAAGAAGATCTGCAGTTGATCGAGAGTGTCTGAAGCCATACTGTTCTTCTGATAGAAGGTTCTGAGTTTCAAGGAAGTTAACAATGTGTTGGTTAATCACTGCTTCAAAAATCTTGCCAGCAATTGGAAGCAGGCTGATAGAACGGTAACTAGATGGAAGAGATGAGTCAGAACCTTTCTTTGGAACTGGAACCACGGAAGCTACTTTCCAACAAGAGGGAAACTCACCGGTGGATACACATCTACTGAACAGTTTAGATCAAAGAGAGAAAGCTCAGGTGAGAGATGCTTGAAGACCGAAACCGGGATGCCATCTGGTCCAATAGACTTAGAGCTATCTAGACCGGCGATGATCTTTTTGACGTTTCGGACTGTGACTGAAGGAGGACTAACTGTCTTATCAGTGCGCGTGGGAAATTATACTGTACAACAAAGTGATACAAGAAACTTTGGTAGGCATCAGAAAAACGTAAATAATAGCAACAAAACTGTAATAAATAATACGCAAAAAAGACACTTATAGGCACAGTTCATGTCGCAAAAACTTGATGAAACCCAAATGAGAACCCCTTTGCCGTAACAATGGGTACAAGTCAGGTAGGCCACAGAGGAACTAGATACAGCTACACGGGCTAAACCCCTCAGTAAAGCTATCCACGCATGTCCGTGGCAGTGGAACTGTACCGCCTTTTTTCGAGCAGTTGACCGGGCCTGCCTCCCAAAGCATTACCAGTGGGTTTGGGACCCTCGAACTACCTGACGCCCGTATGCCGTGAATACGTTGGATCTGTCACACCTTAACCTGCAACAAATGGGGAAGTGCAAAAGAGAGCAGTGGAAGGAAGTTCGATCACAAATGAGCCAAATAAGTGCCATGCCCAAAAACCTGATTCAACAACATGAAACATCTGATGACTGTTCATATCTCGCAAACCAGGGGGTGGTGTTAATTGGGACGGCCGAAGCCTACCACACATTTAAAATAAACAAACGTGGAGAAAAAGAATGAAAAATTAATCAAACATAAATAAATTCAATGACTAGTAAAATAAAAACAATATTCCAGAGCCGGAGTTAGCCGGAGCACGGTCACAAACCGCCGACAATAAACCTTTCCGACAAGGTAGAACCCAAAGAAGCATGAGCTTCAGACGACAAAGCCTTATTGCGACTCCGTTTTCACCCTTTCACCGCTTTGAGGCCGCAGGTTGAGTGAGAAAGGGAATATTGCATAATATTGGACGAAAAGGATTACTATCTCCACTGAAACAGAATAGCAAGAATATTTGGGTAACATGGTTATGAAATACATTTCGCCCTCTAGTGAAACAAGCTCAATTTCCGAATTTTTTAAAAAAGACTGTGACGGACTCCAGACAACCTCAAAGGTCCATGTCGTGCATTTCGCAGCTGTCAGACCTAACTTTTCAATAGGAGAACGAACCTGACACTTTTGGCCAAGATTTCATCCCTTAAAACGTCTTACTGTCGTAGAATCTGTGTGTTTGACAGACTTTTAGATTATAGATAGAGTACCGTGAAAGTTTAGTTGGATAGGCAATGCATAAAGATTTCTTTCACTCCATTAGTTTGGCTAAAGCTCTTATGTAGCGGTTTCTGATAAAGCCGTGCGCTGTCTGATCATTGTTATGATCAAAGTGCAGAACAATGGTTTTCAATGCAATCATGTATTTGCCATTTGACATTCATTATACACCTAATCCAGAGTAAGTCCATTTACACCATGGAGCAACCGAAAGATAAATAAGCGCATGGTGGTACCAGCTTTGTTTAGATATCAACAATGTCACATTGTCGATGCTCAAAACTAGAGAGCATTGTAGTAGCACTTCAAGAGCGTAATTATGTGTGATTATTTCGTGCAAAAAGTTCAAACGAATTTTAATAAAATGAAGTCAGTGCATGTTAGTGTGACTCCAACCATCATAGTACTTTTATATATGGGTAGCCGTGATATAATTTCATGAAAAATGGCTGAGCTGTGAACTGAATGGCGGTGGGAAAACAACACTGTGAGCTGATGGACAAAAAATGGTGATGGACTGTGAGCTGTTGATCGAAATCAAACACATATGTATTTTAGAAATTACTCTTTTCACTGCGGATGAGTTTCTCCAAAATGAGTGGCTTACACGATCATTCCACCATTGGAAATAAAAATACGCTTATTCGAGACACTATCAACACATGGGACAATCGAACAGTCTGTATGTGCAATTATTTTCAGTGAATCTACTTTTCTAGAAATCCCATTTACACATTTTCGCTCTCTGAAATACAACTCGTTGTGATACTAGGAATGCTACTATTGAAATCGTCTCGCACACTTATCGAATGTGACAGCATTACTGGTGTCAATAGCACATACATGTTGCAAGGTAATTAATTTTTAAATGACTATCATTTAATGCAATTTGAGTTGGTTTGCAAAACAATGAATGGTCAACAATTGAATTTCTAATGCACATTAATACTCAATTGCGATGTATTCACTTTAATGACGTCACACTACTAACGATATGCCTATATCAAAACCGTAAACTAAAAGCAATCAGCTCTACAATGAACTGCACATCGAAGGTGCGTCAACTCCATGGACGATTCACAGATGAGAAATAAAAGGACGCGCATCTGAAGCTGCGCAGTGAAACTTGAAACATTTTCTTCCGGTTTATATCTCCTATTATATGTCTTCCGGCTGGATTTGTCAATTCTCAAGAATTGACGCTTGGAGATGTCAGAGGGAGAATTTAGCAATGTTCAAGTACAGAAATTGTTCAAAAGTCAACGATCACCTGATGAGTCTTTAGTGTGCTATAGTTGAACAGTAATCATTTGCACTTTTGGTATTATCCTACACTACAATCCCACACTTAAACCACCTAATTAGAAAGTTAGTGCTGACTCTGTGAAGTGATTGGTTAAAGTAAGCCTCGTCCTTGTTCTTCAAAAGAAATGTCAGCTGACTAACACCACTACAGTTAGTTTATATGAGAATAATGCTTTTCAAAAGACTCAATGTGTCACTACATTTATTGTGTATTACTTTCTATGTCACAACATAAATACAAATATTCTCTCTCTATTCGATTGTAAGTGGGGGACAATGCTGTGGAGTGACTGTACATAGGCCCTCTTTAAAAGTTACGATTCCTTCAATTGTCACAGCAACAGCGAAATCTTGGCAATCTAGACAGCAACTCTCCGTGTATCGCCTTATAAAGGTCATTCACTTCGAATCAAGAGCATTTCCACATGCCTAAAAGAATAAAATTCTGATCCTATGGAGTCACTGCTTCCTCTTGTAGCACTTTCATGGACGAAACTTGACCACACAATGCCATCAGACCTTCCGGATGATGATTCGCGAGCGTACCATCCTTGTTTGTAATACACACCTGACAAAATACAAAGATTGGCATAAAAAGGAAAATCATGAGATCTCGTAATTTTGTTTCTTCAGTAAGCACATATATGAACGTACTGGTACTACATAAGCTTCTTATTAACTGATTGTCGCAATTTCGGAATAGGCAATGTAGAATATAATAAACGAAGAAAATCACATAAATCACTAACCAAAATAATGAGATATTGCTGGATGTTATATTAAGATATTAATACACATTGTTTCGAGGTCAAACTCCATTTTCAGATCATGAATGGGTTCAGATACGGCTATAATTCGATATCGTAGCTAGTAATATACTAATCTCATATATAATATTGATCTAGTACGAGTACATTGTCACTGATATAATAACAATGATCATATTGATAACTAGAGCCCGGAAAATATGTATTTAAAAATTGTCAAATATGTAATATAATATGTGGTAAAAACCTTTGAAATATGTGCTAAAAAGTCTAAAATATGTAATTTAGATTTTACATAATTCAACACAATGATATTATCCTCATATGTCCCATCGCCTAGAACAGCTAAATTATGCATGCTATGTATCAAAAACAAATTTGTAGGCTACTGAAATGTGTTAATTGCAAATTAATAAATATGATCATAAAGGATAACTTCCGTTTATTTGAATGTCAAAAATTAATCAAGTACGGTAACATAGAAGCAGTAGATTTTCATAAATCGTGAATTATCATGTCTCTCATCATCTTATCTCTCATGTTATTCAATCACTCTCAAGCTTATTACAATAAAAAAACAAAGGTTTTTTCAAGTTTTTTACGTTTGCTAGAAGCGAAGTATTACATCTGTTTCATTACCAACTTACGGCCATCCTCACAGTGGTAGCCAAGGTCTTAATGGCGCGCGCGCTCGTTGTCATACCGTGGTGACCGTGGATGACACTCCACAGTGACTCCACTCGACATAGTGATATTATTGTTTTCACACAAAGATCAGACACACTCTGAGAAGTTCGTTGATTAAAACTGGTGAACATATTTTGCTACGCGTGCCAGATCTTAAACTATTGATCAGAGAGGGGTACTTCATCGATGAAACTTGTGCACAACGACTTGAATCATCTGTATTAGTACGGATCTGAAGTGCACTTTCGCAAAAAAATAGCAAATATGTAATAACATACGCACATGTTTTTTATGTAAATAAATGAGAAATATGTATTAACATATGTATTTATGTAAATACATATTCTCCGGGCTCTATTGATAACCATGATTAGAGAGAGAGCAATAATTTAAATGCAGCAATGCCTGAAGAAGTTGACCTCGGAAATGTGTGCATTAATGTCTTCATGTCACCTCGAGCAGCAGAGACGTTTTAAATGCTCATCCTTATTTCATGAAAATGCTGTTCAAGGGAAACTTTGAATTGTTGAAAACATTTACTTTCGCTAAAAATAAATCCCATCGTAATACTGCACAATTGCATGTACAGATTTGTTAAATGATGCTCTGAATTTATTTCTTCGATAAATTTTATCTCTTTTTTCTGACTATCAAAATTGATAAATGAGTAGTAAGTAATATCGGAAATATCACGATGATAATATATTTTAGAAACCGTATTTTCGGAGACGCCTAAACATCGCGATGGCAGCTACTCGTCATTGTGCCGTGCATTTATTCTGAGCAACAAATCTGAAACTGGTGTTGGCCTCGACACTTTTCTTTCTGAAGTGCAAAATATTAATTCGTAGGCTATAATTCTATATGCCAGCTCGGTCATTACTCGCCATGCCATAACTTGTGCCTCAACTCAGAGTAAAGACCATTTAAGTATTGTCAAACAGTGCCGGTCAGTACTTGAATTCCGTATTGCCGAAGCCGTCCAGATTCGCCTTACATCTCCTGTTTTGTGTGTGTAGAAGGAACACTTATTTGACTGTGCATTAGTTCAGCATTTTCTTTTATCTTTTTTGTACTCGGATTGCTTTGCAGCTTTACCTTCTTACCTTTGTATCGTATCATTGCTCTATTTATAGTTTAGCCAATCATGTTAGAGTGACACGTTCTTTTTATTTGCTATCATGAACATTTTGTGCGCCAGGTCTATATGTCATTCTCTACCGTGTCAGCCATCAAGAGGCAGCGACAAGCTTTGCTGGCAATATATCTATGATAGACTTCCGCCCTTATGTAATATTAATTCGGGTTTCTTCGGGTGCGGATTTTACACGGTGTGTGTATTCTCAAGGATGGCCAGATTTCGCCAGAAAGTACAATGTTCTAGTTCTATGCGTTCTACTTTTATTGATTAGGTGCATATAAGCCTGAAATACACACCCGAATTTTCTCGATTAAAATCCTTGAAAAACCGCGCTTTGAACAACTAAGATACTTAATTTATGCAATTTGAAATATCATTACTGATTAACTTTGTTGATTTTGTTCATCAATCACTAAATCATTAAATTTAATTGAATTCATTTGAATTTGTTCTTCATTAAATCAGTTAGTTCAAATGACTCTGCAAAAAAATTTAGATACTGTTCTTGCCATCTTCGTAGGCTAAATGAGGTCCGCGAGTTGCTTACTATATATTTTGCAAGCCCTATATGCAGAATAAGAGGCCTAGTAATTTATGCCAGAGATTATGTACATGATGTAAAGGGTTGTTCCTGTCGGTTGACAGGTTGGAAGCGATTGTTGAAAAAGCCACCTCCACAGCCATGGTTTATGCAGACTTTGGCACATAAGCTTGTTCGTACAAAATGTTCAATTCCATAATTAGAGTTTTTTTAGCAAAGATTGTTTGACTCCAGCATTTAGCAAATTGTCTGAGGAATTTAAGAAGGCGAAAGCACTCAATTCAGCAATCTTTTCAAGGTACTTACCATTCAAATTGCTGTAAATGCAACTTCGAAACCACCATCCTGAGGAGAAGAATTTAGCGCACGATCCCCTGTTCAAGAGATACTACAGTTGATGAAAATAGTTTACGACTTCACACGGGAGCAAATTCTTCAGTATGATTTGTAGCTTTTTAATCTTCCTCTGTATAAAATGTTGCGAAGTTAAAAATCATTTGAACCGTTTTTCTGTTTATAAATATGTATGGTACTCAAGCTTTCAGACCATGTGTCCCTTCTTCACATAAAAGCAAGTGGACAAGCAAAATTTGAGCTAATAGAGTAAATAGACATTTGAAATTTTTTTATATAACTAAAAATTATAGATGCACATCAAAAACTATGTAGGTCTGTCCATGTACATATCATACCATATTAATAGATGATGTCCGCAAGGATATATACACAGAGTTGATTGCGAGACCTTCTCAAAAGCGGATTAGTAGTCACTCTAAGTTAAACTTGAAATAAAGAGGCAGTGTATCACCATTATTAAACTTAACAAAATTGCAAACATTTGGTCAATGCATCACAATGAGATTCTAAAACTCTTCAGTAGATTCTAAACAACTATGGTTAGATGAGAACAATTCTTCCTGATCGTGACTTTTGTTTTTGCACCACTTGGCAATGCTTTTGTGCCAAGCTAATAACGCATTTGTGCCACGAGAATTGTCCTCCTAAATCCTCCCGGGATTTGGTAGATAATGTGCCATATAATGTAAACAGAAACTTTAGGCTGTCATTTAAAAGGTAATATGTTTTCAATGTGTCAGCTCGCTTCTTCTGTTCAACTGGTTTCAGGCATCAAATCCAGTTTGCATTTTCTTATCTTACCCTTATGGGAGCATCATGCTTCTCTAAGATCTCAACACTAAGTACCTCCATTCCAATATTCGCATCATCATGTACAATGTACATTCATCAGATGCTCACTCAACGAACTCTCTTTTTTCTATATTTTCAACAGCCCATTTGTGCTCTTTGTACCGATAGTAAAAAAAGTCTCGCAGTCGCGTGTTTTTCTTAGGGTAGTGTCGTTTACTGAAATATAATTTCAAAATATTTCTCTTAGTTATTTTCTCGTTGATTACTTCCCTAATTTTTGAATTCTTCATCGGTATAAAAATGACCAACATATGCCAATTTCTAATTATTACATGTTGCTAAATTTGCTGATGATGCATTTGATAAGCTGACACATAATAAATAATGAATAATAAACATAAAATGTAATTAATGAAAATTATCTAAAACATTAAGAAATGCACATTGTTTACCGCTGTTTTCATATATTACCGAAATCGGGGGGATAACAATCTATTGTAATAGCTATTACACAAAATTTCACTGATGATAACATAATTACAATCTTCTGAAGTGCATAGAAATGCACAATAATCTAAACAGAGCTTCATGTTGATCACATGAATCCTAATAGCATGCAAAACAGGTGCAAGATGGTTTAGTAGTACTGAGTAAAAATGGAAAAAGTGTTCTGAAAAATTATAAAGTGCGTTGACAAATCAAAATGAATTTATATGAAGTTGTGATGAAACAATACGAGCGTGTGTTACTCCTAAATGTAGCTAAAGATAATAATTTATGAGTGATTGAGTTTTCAGCAACTAACAAGTATAAAAAGCAATATTTTGTTGTAAATAAAATTACTTAAAGTAGGACTTTGTTTGGAGATAAGGTTAATTAATTGTAAAATCAACATCCGAAAGCCGTGATTTCGAGGATAAATCCCGTGATTTCGACAAATTCTCGAGATCCCGTGATTAGGTCTATTTAATAATCCTAAATACAATGGAATGCACATTTACTTACTTACTGGATAAATTTTGGTTTCATTATGTATACTGCGTGACAAAAAAACTTAACACTCAGAACATAGTTATAGGGACCATTATTTTCATTAATTAAGCTATTTAATGAAAATTAATAAAAATTTTAAGTTATTAATAAAATTAGTAATAATTCTAAAACATTAAGTTAAAGTTATTAATAACTTTAGCATGAAGTTTTAGCATCAAAACTGCAACTTTAAATGATAAAAGTTCATTTCACTCATATCTAGCAACTTGCAGTATAATGCAAGCTCAAATTCCTTTGTTCATAGAGTTAATCCGATCTCTCTTGCTCAATGCGTTCTCATTGCTCTTCAGGTAATCTTTCAGAAAATGGCTCGAAATTGGCAGGAGAATGTGGATACGAGTTTTCACCCTTTTACCAAGCTCATTCCACGTAAGCTCGATTGGTGAAAAATCTGGAGAGCGTGAAGGCCATGAGAGCTACTCAACTGTTGAGATGTTATCACTTGGCTGGTGTGATCTGTGCTGCTGAACATTGCTATCTTTCTTGATGAGACTTCTACTGTTGGAGTAACAAAAGGAGTAGCATTCTGCGTGAGGATAACATTAGCCATCCAAGGTGCCTTGATGGCAATAGCAGCCTTATCTCATCCATCGTGCCAAATGCCGGCCGAAATCATGACGCTTCCACCGTTGAATCGAGGCAGTCTGAGTAGGCCTACAAACTACTCAATCGTGAAAATCGAGGGTAAGCCGTGATTACTCGTCCACATCAGGCGATGCCACTCATTAGCGCTCCTTTTAGAATGTCACTAACACCATTCTAATCTCCTTCGTTTGTGTTCGAGACCTGTAACATGCTCATTCACGCGGGAAAGCGGTCGCATAAATTCACTAAAATTCAAAAAGTTAGTATTGAGAGGTATGCGCACAGCATGTCTGTAAGATTTAAATCCAGCTTCGGAACGCTCTGAAACCGGTTTTCTTCGATGAAATCATCAGCTTTCGGTTTATGATTCTATTTGCATTTTTTGGTCTTGCTGTTTCTTCCTGTCTTGCAAATTTTCTTTCTTCACACCAACCCAATCACCCATTCCTAACATTTAACCTGCATGCGATGCATCCAATTTTTTTAACTAACATTACACATGCGCTGCGTCCACAGAGAATCATTCAAGTAGCCACACATTTTGCGAATTCATCTTCGTGCTTCATCATGCAATTACGACTTACAATTACGATTACGACTTACTTCTTACTTATGTCAGAAACACAGCAAATTTTGCAATTATTCGATGTTTAAACTTATCCAAAAGTTGAGCCTGTATTTAATAAGATGAGCTATATCTTCATATGGCTAGAGAGGGTACATAGAAAATTGTTTGAGATTAAGATCGACTTAGAAATTTAACAGCTGCCATTGATTAGTTAAGTTAAAAGTGTCAAGTTTTTTCTGTCAGGCAGTATAGACTGAGACTCATTTTATTTAGCCAAAAGTCTTTGTAGCGTTTTCATTAGGGACGATGCATCACAACTTGAAAGGTATATCATAATCGTTAGACGAAATTGTATAAAATATTACATTTAATACTACGTTGTCTTTGCGCTAGACAGTAGGAAATTAGTATTCGGTGCCGGCCTGTTTGCACTCTTATTTTTTCAGAAACACTTTCAGAGCCAAAAAAATGAAATGTAATTTTATCAACGATGCAGAATAATGCCATTTTTGTATCAGTTTGTGCATCATTTTGCTGACCATTTATAAATTTGATTATTTTCCATTCCTAATATTTGATTTCAAAATTGATTTTGTGTAGATGCACATTTTTGTATGAACATTCTCAATAACACTCGGACGTTTTCAGATAACGTAATTCTATTGAAAGCAATGGATTCCTATACTTATATTTATTTATATATCTAATGCAAGTTTAGACGTCGTTTACACATTAAGCAATATCAAGAAAATGGAGAAAATTCACCCATATCTTAATCCATGGTCTGTGCTTTCAGATGGATGCTTTCATGAGACCGAACACATAAATTTCGATTATTCATAATATCGCAATAATGAGTTTTACAAAAACGGCAAAAGTAATTGCTAGAAAAATTGGTTGAAAAAACTCACCGATGTTTTCAATAAGTTGTCGCCACATAAGTTTTCAGATAAGATGCATTGAAAATTCATTCGATATGTATCGACAGATGTCATATGAAAAGCTCATCAATGTTTAGCACTTTATTAAAAAGTGCTAGCAAAACATTATAAAAGCTGATCATCTATTTATCTCAACAAGTAATTCTAGACATCTCATGTAATAGTAGCAACAAATTATCAATGCTTATTTAATTGTTTACTATATTTAATGAAATATTTATTGATATTTGTAGTTTAAACAAAGTCAAAATGATGCAAAAACACATTTTGGACCAGAATTAAAATCATGCAGGAAAGTGATTCAAAATGCTTCCAATGGTACATTATGGTCCAAAGTAATCATGAAATTACACAAAACAAATTTTCCATCATTTAGTGTCCATAAAAAAAGAGTATGAACTATAATTCAAATCCTTGAATTGGACTTCTTCTGAAGGGCATGTAGATACACGTAGATGTACTATTTCATGAAATTTGTTCAGCATAACGTATAGACAAAGACTATTTTGATAGGTTTTATTAAACGTGAATAAATTGACAAGAAATATGAAAACGACATGGGGTCTATGCTGCATAATCGTTTTCGCATAGGTTGAATATAAAGCAACGTATCAACAAAAAAATATAAAGTTAAAGGAAATCAAGATAATCAATCAACTTCCATTATAGAAGTTGAGATGAAATTTGTTGCCAAGGATATTTTAGCCAGTCTTTTCTAATCAAGTCGATGTCTTGCAGCTGCAACTCATCACTTTCTTAGAATTGACATTTCTTAGGTTTGAAATTTCTGTCATTGTTTCATTCGTTCAATCATGTGTAGTAAACTTCGAAGAGCATGCATCGAAGATTTACTGTTAATCTTATCTTGGATGATCTTGATAACTACAGGCTGTGTAGTGTGAAACATAGACATTTTGATGAACAAAGCTTCAATTTAGTTCACAGAACGATAAAATTGGCTTTTCTTGGTTACTATAACCGAATTTCAAAATCAATGTCAATTTGGTATGATGATCCGTGGGTCCTTATAAATTGATGATGTCCATTAATTTATTTCAGAATCATTCGTGATTGTTTTTAGGGAAAATTTGAAAGCGGCATGAAATCTGTTAACGTAAAAAATCCCGTGATCACGGGATTTCAATGACGCAAAATTTCCTAGAATCACGGTTTCCCGTGATCCCAGGATTACAATCCCCAATAATAACAGGTTCATAAAATGCGTGAAGTACATTTTTTGACGGGCATTTTCAATTTATTTTTCATGTGTACAAGCTGTGTCTGACTTCAACGTACCTGCTTATATCATTATCTACATCAGGTGTCGAGAAGCCCATATCATGATGATGAGATAACGCATCTCCAGCAGTTCCTGTGAAAGAGCCAACCTTTAATTTGTATTTGTCTGTCTCGGATAGAATTGCAAAGCGATTGTAGCGTGCTACTCTACAATTCACTCGCCAATCGCATATTCGAATGAGCAAAGTATACCGATTTAAGGCTGTCAATTGATGAACCCACTCGAGCCCTGAAATATAGAAAATAAGTCAAATCACCAAATGATAAATAATGCTTTGGCTATGTCAGTGAATATAAAATAAGATATCATGAATTGAACTTTACTCCTATACATGCGTTTCACCGGAAATATACTGCCACAATCGGGATTTTGTATAATCGTGTGATTGAAGCTGCGAAAGGTAAATTACTTTGCCTGATTCTCGCAATCTTGTAGCTATTTTCTTTATCTACATTTACAATCAGGCTTATACGTGTACGAATTCACTTCACTAGTATCTACTACAAATAATCATTTTTATCGATTTTTAGCTTTGAAAGCCCGCCAATCTTGATGCTCCAATGACTCAAACGTCGCGATAATCACTGTAGAACACAATCGGCGCATTCTCTTTCCAATGATTGCATCAGGTTTATTCACTTGAAATAGTAACTCAAAATCATTTAAATTCAAAAATTGAATTATTTGAGATTCTGAGCGAAATTGATGGCGCATGACTCTGAACAACGATGTGTTTCGAACAGCTATCATATGAAATCCTCTGATGACAATGTGTATGCTTATATTGGGAATTGGAATAGCAAAGTTGCGATGAATGCAATGCAAATAATGATTATTGAAAATTCAAGAAAACTATTTGTAGTCTGCTACCATCTTAGTCATACGTGTAAATTATGCAGAAAAATTGCAGCAAGTGCCCACCCAAGTGATAATCTGTCCTTTGTTCGACTTTTTTTGGAATTTGTAACATATAGCTGACAGCATTTCTTATAAAGCTATTTTGAGTACTGTTTAAAGGTCATTGCCATTATTCACACAGTAGCTGCATCGATGGATTGTAGATGAATGAACATGTTAATTGTAGCTTCATTATGTAGGAAATTGATAAAAATGCTGGAAATCCAAACGATCACTTTTATGTTGCCAAGGGCCAATGTTGACAAAATTTGAATTGATGAAATTATCAGAAATACTTCGAAACTAAAAGTCACAAAGAATCAGAGGCGTGGTTATTATAGTTTTTGAACTACATCAACAAACTTGCAAGAGGGGCAAGATAGGGTGAATGACATATGGCATCATTCACTGGAATATACTAACTAAATTGCTTTTCAAGTTTAAATTTCAGTTGAATAAAAAATGATGATGATTCTAAAGGCCTATGGGTAGAAAAGGCACATTGCAGACTTGATGGGTAGTTGATTCTTCAGGAGCTAACCTTTGTGGCATGGCAATCCAGGATTGCAGTTTAGGGAACCTGGACGAAATAGAAGTTTATACAAAAATCATTTAACCGGCGAGATGTTATGAGCTTACAGAAATTGAAGCACCAGGCTATCCTCGTGAGTAGAGTAAATACCATGTGCTGCGATCCACATTGCAATGTTCGTTTTGCATTAGAAAATAAATGTACAGCGATTTTGTTTTTTTGTATCTCTCTGAAGCTATAAATCTGAATGACATAATCAATGTTGCCAGCATATAAAACATTTTCTACAAAGACAACATTTTTTACTAGAAGTTCTGAACTTCATCATATCAAAACCACTATTCAAAGCATAATTATGTTTCTAGTGTTCGGAGTTAAAGTTAAATGCCTAAATCGTCTCGCAAACTCAGCTGTCGACAATGCCGCTAATATAAGCTTATGTAGTTCAGGTGTTGGGCATATTCTTGATGAAACATAAAAGGACACAAATGCTCGTATAATTTCAAGATGTGGGGGAATTTTAGTCGGAGACAAGAAGACTACATCTATCAATACTTGAATTGCAAATGCCTTACCTTTCTTAAAGGTAAACGTTTTGAGAATTTACTTATAGCAATGCTGTAAAATCCGTGTTGAATTATGAGGCCAGGAGACCAAATCAAAAAAATGACGAATCTTTTTGAGCATGCTGTATTCATTACGGCCTCCTCTTTGGCTGTCATCAGCATAGCATGCAAGAAGCAAAAATATCTAAACTTGTTTACATCTGATAACATCACAGTTTGAGAAATTTAATCAAAATATGTTCTCAATGAAGTCCTGATTGAAAATGTGCGAGCATTACTTGATAAATGACAAAGTTTACATGTATGTTAGCATTATTAATTCTGATTTGAAGTTTAGAATAAGCGAACTCTAAAATATGACGAGGCTTATCAATCGGTGTTTCGCTAAGTTTCTGTTTATCAATTATCGGCCTAAGAGAAAAAATGACTAACTTGGGATACCAACATATCTACATGTGCATAAATAAATATTGTTTATACTCGCAGGCTTATTAGGCGAACGCCTTTGTTCCATGTGGCCGAGTTTATATCAATAACATTCTCATTCTTTTGTGCTGAGTGTTATTAAGCAAGAACGTAAAGTGTACCTTTTGTAAAGGTCTTAAGTTTACCGCGACCGAGGTTTCAACGTATCCTGGACGCATAGCGAACAATTAAGGTCACAGCAACAGTGTACTTACATGTACATGTTCATGTAGATTTTGATGATGATTCATTCAGACTTACTCATGCATGGGTTTATCCTTTTTCTTAGTTCTGCTTGTTGATTTCAACATCTTAATTATGGTAGTAACCGTGCTTGAAATATTAGGAAGAACAGGGCTCCTATAAACATGCCTGTGATATGAGAAAAGCATCAACACACATTAGCTCACAACCCACGTCAGCTGTACAGCCTACATCAGAGATTATAAAATAGATTTGGTCTGTGTTATGCAAACCATCGAAGTATGCATAATTTCCAAAACCGCAAAACTTCAACGTACCAAGCCAAAAATCCCCGTAAGGATTTCCAAATCCGTATTTGTATTGTTCCCATTTTCGGTTGAAGTCAACAGTTCCATCGATGCGCCTTTGAAGAACAATATATCCTGGAAATATCCAAATTGATGTTGTATTGTAATTTAATCATGGATAATTTTAACACAATGATTTTACAATGACTTCTCAACACAATTTGTAGATCAAAATAATTGAAGTATCGAAAATAAGCAGGGCTATCTATTTACTGTTCATTGCTCACATATTCGATAATGCAGGTGACTTCGGATGATGACGTAGTTAGCTTATCTGAGGATATGAAAAGGAAAGTAATGATGTTTGAAATATATATAACCTGGCAATTCCACTGTTGCAAAATGATTATATATGGTCGCATGTGTAAAAATGCATTTGATTCCACGCAAACGCATTATTGCAACATCATTAAACAGCAATGGACATTAGAGTGAGTCATGGAAGTGATAAATCAATGAAAGTCAATATCAAATAGATTTGCGTTATAGGCCGCGATGCGGCGAGGCATTGAATAGATTAGAAAACGGCAATAATCCGGTATGATTTCTTGACACTTCACTTGATTTGATTGTTTTTACCAGCTCATTGCCATTCCCACATGATTTTTCAAAATTTGCAAATCAGTGCCGGGCATCCAATATGTCCAATATGAGAAGCAGGCTCTTTAGGTTGTCTGCTTGTGATAATCGACTAGCACATCTGTGGCAGACGATTCCTTTTTCAGACGTCTGAGTTGACTGAGGTGTCAGGTCTAAAAGCACAGAAGATACAAAAACTTATAGTGACACTTTTTACTTAAAATCAGTTTTATTCGTATCTCGAGAAAATCATTATACCAAAAATATAGTAAACCGAACAGTCGATATTTTAAAAGATTATTGAAAATTTCTCAATTAAAATGCGAGAAAGCAAAACAGCCGGCTGTTTCAGCTGCTCCAGTGTTAAAGAGATGCCAAGCTACATAAGTTTTGGATTTCAAGAGAGCCATCTAAGCGTTAGTCAATGACGAACTTATATCAATAATCAATAATGACTTCGAATTTCAGGAGTGACATTGTGACTTAAAGTAAAGAAGAAAGGAATTGAAAAGTGAACTTACGAAATCGATTATAATAGAATTTCAAAAGTTTCATAACGTTGCAGAATTCCGCATCAAGGAGTCACAAAAGTAGATTTCACTTTCCAAGTTAGTAAACGAATGTAGCGAATTAGTATTTTACTTAATTCAAAGCGACTTTGTCTTGATTGACTCTCATTCACAAGAGTTTGCGAGTAATAGCTTGCGAAAAATAGAACAGAAGTTACTAAGCACTGAACATGCATACTTGTTAACTAAATGTATTGGATATCCGTCCTAATTAGAGCATTACTTGACAGAAGATATACATGCATATCCTCTTCAAATAATGCAGATGCGATACAATTTCGATGAACTCTCTGTCTCAAGCATTCATTTCTAATCACCTTTCTTTTATATAGAAGGTACAAAACTCTCCCATGGCAGCAAATGACTGCTATAGGTAGATTCGGAACAAAAAAACTTAAACATAAATTTTGATCTACTCTGCAGTAAACTGATTGCAAATATTTACACTTTTTAACCTCAGGAAGTAGAAAATCTGCTGTAAATAGCAGAAACATAGTCGACACATAGCTTACCATAGCTTAACTTGAAGCCTGTTTACTAAAGTGGCATTTGAGGAATACAAGTAGGCTGTGAGTTGTCAGTGTTGCACTGATGGATGACAACTGCTTAATCATGTTGTTGCAGCACATTTAGGATCAACACATTTAAGCTATAATCCTCAACGCGCAGACTTCAAGTTACTATATCAAATTATCCTCCAAAGATAAATCCTCCTTAGACAATTAGTTTGGTGCCAGTGTTTTCCAAAGAGAATACCTTTTTTCATACTAGCAGTTTATTTCTGAGTTAGTTGTAGTAACCAAGTTTTTACTCCATTTTCATCTGCTTGTCCGGCTAAAAACAATTGCAGATCATCGCCTTTATTGGCCGAGTTAATGCAGAAATTGCAAGTAATAATTGATTGATATCTTAAAGAAGCTCTTGCAGCTCAAGCTCCATTTTTGAATGCAGTTTTACTTACCACCGTTGGAATTCATGTCGCAAAAAACAGGAAGCTTTTGCTTTCCGATTTTGATGTTATACACAGAGCTGATGCGATTTCCCGCGCGCCATAAATCATGACAATCTATAAAGAAAATGAAAAAATATTCGGAAAAACTTCATCAGAAATGTTATATAATGCGGTAAAGGATCCCTCGCGGTAAAAGCGTTAATTCCAAGAGTAAGCATCCTGATCTCACTCGATGACATTGATGCATTTGGTATGCCTCTTTTTACTTTAAAGCGCACTCTAGGCTTTAACTAGTAGGCTACACGTAGAGTGCCGCTACTTTATTAGGAAATGTGAATTTTATTATTTTCTAAAATTATTTTTGTGTGGTTTTTCTTGCTTCCTTACTTCTATGTTATTATGGCGCATCATTTGCTTTATGTACCAGATTGACTGTCATTGGCTACTAGCCGTTGTCATATTTAATAAATACAAATAAAAAAGGCGCTTTTGATACCAATAAAAAATGAGACATCTACATTTTGGGTGTGATACATGACTTCTTCAGTTGATTCATGGCTCTTTAGTGCATGCGCGTTTGGGAAGCGCTCTGTAATTAGGAAAGCCATTCATGTGTAGATCCTTGATTTTTTCCGCTCCAAAATGAATCACAACTTACGAAAGACTGTCAACTACATTGCATTACTGATTTAATTCACTAATTCACAGAAGATAATGCCCTAGTGTATATACATGTATTTTCCTTACCCTTGTTACTGATGCTAGCAAATCCTCGAGATATCACAGATGGCCTTGTCTGCAACTGGATATGCTGTGAAGGACCTGTATTCTGCACTAGTCTGTTAAGTGCTGCAATTTGCTCCGTGTGTTGTTGAACTTGAGTTTGAATACCATCAAATTGTCGAGTCAGACGCTCAAATCGTCCCATTGATCCATCTAGCGAAGTTACCATACTGTTTTGCAAATTTTTGACTTTCTACAGAAAACACGAAATGCAATTCATTCACAGTTAATTGACACACATATAAGCACAAGTATGTTTGCAGACACACGTTGGGGGCATAAGCATAGACTATCTGTCAAATGTTTGATGATTTAGTTATCATATATTCTCTTTAGATGGGAAAAATAAAGCAGTGAAATATCTGCCAAACGTCTAGCACGATTACAATATATCTATACAATAGTTAGATGAGTATTTATTTAGCCATGAAACAGAGTTACAATTACGAGTACATCGTAAATAATGCTAGACACCCTGTAATTTGAAATTTGGGAGACATACTTTGTTTTTTTATGCACTCATTTTCTTTTTATGCTCAATTGTCTAACAGCAACTTTGGAGTGTCATTCTCGTGTATCGGACACAAGCACTCAATCTTTAAACAGGAAATGTTAGGAAGATTGAAAGGAAAGTGGAGAAATTCACATTTAATACAGTAGTTCTGATTGGTAAGCATAATAAGGTAGGCTAGCTGTGCAAAAGTAAGCAAGCAAATAGTCATAAATCCAATCGAGCATGGCCCTCTCAGTTTGTCAATAGATAAAAATTTCTTTTATGTGTTTATTTTGCTGGCTATCTGGTGGGATGAATATATTGCTGCACTTTGATTGCGTTAAACAATATAATTTGCTCAGAAAATTGAATTATTAATTTAAACTCACTTGAGTATCTAAAAGGGCTGTATTGACCATGAGATGACAGGTTTCCAAGTGCTGTTGTAATATCAGATGTTCCTCCCTTGCCCCTATGGAAGAATTGATCATCTCACGAACTTGGCGTCGAAGCAAGTAGAATTCTCCATGGAGATCACGAACTTGGGCGTCAAGAAGCTCTGTTCGGTCCATCGCCTGTGAAAATAAGATCACAATTATAATACTTGCCTTTTATGTTCAAGAGATTCCAAAATATAAAATTATTATTATTATCTGTTAGATAAGTGGGCAAATATATAAAGCTCACAATTTAATGATGACGCTACTAACGTACTGCATCCTTCAGTGACCAATGCATGTAATTGAGTGATCGACAGAGTGTGTTTAAGGCTATGAGATGGAGAATGATTGAATGTGTGACAGAGAAGGACACTGAGTGATGAAGTGAGTGTGTGTGAGAGAGATAGAGAGAATGTAATAATAAGTAATAATAAGTAACTATACTTACATGTCCAGCTAGATACATAGAATATCGAGATAACCAGCAAATATTTCACTTTCCATTCAGATAAAGTGCATATAGGTCCAATTGCAGAAAAGCGAAGCGGAAAGACAACGTGGAAGCGATCAAATTGTCATGGCTTCCACTTCCGTTTCCCTTCCAAGATATCAGTTGAACTTCCGGTGATAACTAGGAATGAACCACAGTCTCCAGGACTTAAGTTTTACAGTAAATGGCAACCAAGCATTTAGAGC
Source organism: Prostheceraeus crozeri (assembly GCA_907163375.1). Classification (NCBI taxonomy): domain Eukaryota; kingdom Metazoa; phylum Platyhelminthes; order Polycladida; family Euryleptidae; genus Prostheceraeus; species Prostheceraeus crozeri. Next base: position 66,340 of record CAJQUW010014886.1, read on the forward strand.
AAGCGCCCATGCAGTTTAATTTAGCTAGGAAGGTTGCCGATTTAAAAGTAAGCAAAGCAGCAAGTTTTATAAATGAGCATAAGTGTCTGAGAAAAGAATCGAACGTCTGTCAGACATTTGTTGATGAGTGGACCCAAACAGTCAACTTAAAGGACCTGCTTCTCTCATCGGATGGCAACCAGAATTGAGCAGCTCAACTATTGATGATTGCAAGACATGTCATGAACACTTTTCAACACGGCAGAACACTAACACGGAAACCCAAACCTCGAAAGGTACATATTTTTTGCTTAATACAGGCTAAAATACAGTCTCAGTTACTACATACTCAAGCGTGCAGGTTGCGTGATAGTTATTCCTTTTAATGCAGAATCCTTCCAACAAATGTCCTCTATACAAAGTGTCGTTATCAAAGAATGCATTTTTGGTTGCAAAACATGATACATTATATTTACTGAACTCGAAAGCTATGCAATAATTATGTATTCAATGAAAGATCATAGGTATGCTCCTACAAATGAATTTAAAGCAACTCTATACTCCAATTTCAGACCAAATTATCACTCCGATTAATTAAGGAAACGTAGTCTATACCCCTTTCATAGATCAGATTTCAAACCGACCCTGGAAACGTGGGAATCACAGACGATTTTGTCGAGTATCGCTGTGTAAGCATATATCAACACATATAGGTCTAGTCTATATACAGAATTCAAACTTGCAGCGGGACGAAGCTTCTTATTCTCATTTCCATCCCATTCCGACGGGCTTCCAATGGGAATTCCTATGGAAAATCCCATGCCCAGCGATTATTTCCCATTATAATTCTGATAGGTAATCCAAATCTTTCTTTGATGAGGTTAGTCGACTGAAAACCCTCTGCAGCTAGATTTAGCAGCTTGACTAGGGGCATTCTCATACACATCCACTGAAAGTCCACCGTGTACATGCATGATAGGCTTACATCAAGTCTTCGTACTTCCATTGGAACTTGGAAGTAAAAGTCCGAATAAATGCATTATTGCATATAGATGCCTATAAATGCATATTTCTTGAATGAATGCATATATCATTTGAGCACCTAGTGGATTCTATAATTCTGCGATTCCGTTTAAGATGGAGAGAGATGAAATTGCCCTTGCAACAGTTATGAGCACAGAATGAAGGAACACAACATTGCGAGCATGCGATGGCAAATGGAATGTCATCATTGCTTCCAAAGTGTATTCACGTTACATGTCTTGCACATGCTTCGCATCGTATTACAGAATTCATCTGATTCGCACCCAGAAGTGGATTCGATAAGATAAAATCTGAAGAAAGTGTTCCTCAAGGCCCGTCAAGGCCTGCTACAGGCAGTTGAGAATTATGCCGATAACTTTGAACAAATCAAGCGTGTATAGTTGATACTCGCAGATGACGTTGTTTCAATAACTTGTATTCAGAGGAATTTCTGTAACACAGATTTGAGGCATTAATTGGCTTATGTTAAGATCAATTTTGAATACCACCAAATTCATTCAAAGTCTTCAACTTCGCAATCGTAGTGCTCCGAAAATCTGGAATATATTCTGTCAACTGATGCAAAGTCTGCCTCAAAAAGATAACGCAGGACTACAGCAGAAAGTGAGTCAAATACTTAAACGCAACAAGGTTCTACTGCGTCTACTGTCAATCATGGTTATCCTTGACCCAATATGCTCTACACTAGAGATCTGCAGTCGTCAGAACTTTGCCCGCTGTAGTATTGATGAAAAACAGTCCAGATAATATCGGTTACTAATTCTGGAGGATTAGTGGCCATATAGGATTTGCCAAGTCAAGTGATAATGATGATGCTGCTATGCTGCTGTGACAAGGTTGTTTATTAATTAGATTGCAATTTATTTTGCATTATCGAGCATGCAATTAATTATTTCTATTTCATTTTTTATTGATTTGTTGGCATTTCAATCTTAGAGTCAATGGCTAAAGAACTGGTATTATTTTATTTCATCCTTTCTTTTATTATTTTCTTCTTTTCATTTCTTTAAATTCAACGCAATTTCTCTCAGCATTAGGGTAGCTTCATTATAATCATTTATTTTTTTTGTTTTAGACCCAAGCGTATTATTAACAGGGGTGTAGTCGTAAATTCTTAGGAAGTAAAACGCTAAGAGCTAAAAATTCAGCTGAATTTCGGGAAGTATAACGCTAAATTTGACATGTATGTACATTAAAGTCAAAATACTTGTCGCACATGCAATGTTAACTAATAGTCCGGGAGCTAGCGTGAAGTTGTGCAGGGAACGAGGTAGTACATAAAACTTTCACATAGCGTAGTACACCTCTAACCTACTGCAAAACTTCGCGTCTGCCGGATCAGATCATTTGCTTTTCAGAAATAGAGATGATAACAAAATCCTATGTATTTCCAATGGTAAAATTGTGACATCTGAGGTGTTGACTCCATTTTTTCGAATTTTTGCTCATAAAAAATGTACAAGTTGTTATTTTGTTGAACTGGTTATTATAGAAATCATCTACAGATCATGATCTTTCAAATGAGCTATCATTCAGTGACAGAGGATGAAGTAAAGTGTACAAACAGACACTTTTCGTTAAAGTATATCAACAATTTTCCTGAAATTTCTATGTTAAAATTTGCAGTTACACCAACGAAAAGTGTCTGCTTGCACACTTTACTTCATCCTCTGTCACTGAATGATAGCTCATTTGAAAGATCATGATCTGTAGATGATTTCTATAATAACCAATTCAACAAAATAACAACTTATACATTTTTTATGAGCAAAAATTCAAAAAAATGGAGTCAGCACCTTAAATGTCACAATTTTACCACTGGAAATACATAGGATTTTGTTATCCTCTCTATTTCTGAAAAGCAAATGATCTGATCCGGCAGACGCGAAGTTTTGCAGTAGGTTAGAGGTGTACTACGCTATGTGAAAGTTTTATGCACTACCTCGTTCCCTGCACAACTTCACGATAGCTCCCGGACTATAATGTGCAATGGTGACAAGTCTTTTGACTTTTAGTGTATCACCTGAAAAACGCATATTCGTGCCACTATTGTCCATAACGGACTGTTCGAGAGCTACATAATCGCCCTTTCAGAATTTTCAACCGCTCTGATCCCCTTTCGGAGATTACTTTATCATTGAAGGACTTCCACATGAATCCAAGTAATAATGAAAGCATTTTATTCTTCATTTCATTCTTCTTTTTTTATATATGCGTTAATTTGATGACCTTTGGAAGTATAACGCTGATTCGGCCAGAATCTTAGGAAGTATAACGGCGTTATACCGCGTTACCCCCCCCCACTACACCCCTGATTATTAAGTCTATTATTATGACTATTTGGCTCCTTTTCATAGTGGAGAAGTCTGGTAATTAGCAAAGCAGCCGTGATGTTTTTCGTAATGAGCCAGCCAATAGGGCAGATGTCAAAATATGGTGCAACAGGGCCAACTAAATCTTACCAGGGACCTGTTCATGAATATTTTGTCCGCTATCGTCAGCATAAGTTATCTACTGATAGTGAGTCAATCTTATGATTTACCGATAAAAACAGTCGGCAGCTGATAAAACACTTAATTCTTACGATACTTGACCTTCCTTTGTTCTGATCATGAGGATCGTATTCGCATTGCATCGTATAAAGAATATCGCATCTGTAGATCCCACGGATCCATTTTAATTTAGCAGTTGGCAGCCGCTTCAATGTCATGAAATTGACATTTCAATCAGTTGATAAAGGTCAAACACAACATTCACGTGATTTATCAGTTGCGTTTCTTGATCTGACGTATTTTCAAATGGAATTCTAATTTAGCGTTCAAGCAATGATTGTTTATGAAAGAGAAATCCATCAACTCAATTTAATCATAATGTTATGAAATGTTTTCATCAATTTACCGATATTGAGTCATTTCACTCGCTTTATGAAGCAGGGTCTTGATTTATCTGTTGACTTCATCAGCTATCAGTGTTTTGTGAAATAGGCCCCAGGTCTGTCTAGTATGAAATCCTAATGTCACTCTTGAATGCATAGCACTTGTCCAGAATGTCACCATGTCGTGATCGTTATGATTGAAAGTCTCATTGACATTGACTTCGCTTTATCGAGAATATTTGCGTTCTTGAATTATATTTTCATACATGACTTTTTGACTGTCCTTTTGAAATCCAAAATTTGCACTTTTACGGGTGGTTTGTCATTATCAGTGACAAACCATGGTTCAATGTTTGATTGGGAGAAAGCCACAGAAAAATCCACAGACGTACGGAAGTGAATATATCTCTGTGGAGAAAATGCACATGTGTATATTCAACTGTAAGCAGAGAATGTCTGCTCTCTGATGGTAACATTTTGCTAAAATCCTTTGCCAACGGAAGATCACAACAAAACAAATATAGACGCACATGATTTATTTGATGTTATGTGTGACAAGCAATTGTTGAATTATTCTCATTTTTGAAATTCTAGAAATTTTATGCAATTGACAAGTATGATATCCAAGTTTCAACGTCCTCTGGTCGCAAGCGACATTTCAGTTATCATCAAGCTGAAGTATGTGTATTTAGCAGTTAGTAGTAGTAGTATGATAGTTAAAGCGAGGATCTCTGAAAGATCCCCGCGTGCCACTCGCCATACCTGTCGAACTCAATAGTTTGCAATCTGATTTGCTATCGAGCTTTTTTGAACTTTATTGCTAGACTTTCTTCTTTCTCTGGTAATGTTATAATCTTCATTTGGCTAGAAATTCTGCAATTGAGGCACGATGTTATTGACCTCCATAAACGAATTATTTGGTCAGACTATTGTCTCAATCTGTGTTGGTGGAGCGATGGTTTACATAGCACGGAGTCGCTAGTTCCGGCTCTGTGACGCATTACTTACTGTCTGTGTGAATCGAGAGCACTATAATGCAAAGTGGTATAATGTATAATGCTATAAGATGAATATATTAACAGTGGTTTTGGCTGATCTATAAATGGCTTACCCATAGAGTAGGGATATATAGGTAGAGTGTCGACTCAAAAAAGTATCTGTATACAATGAAAATTTTTATAACAAAAGATTCAGTTTTTTGCGGAGATTACGTTCCGTGGTCCAAAAAATTATTTGTGCACTTTTGAAAATAGTCAAAATTTGCCAATGACTTGCTTATATAAGTAGTATGAAACAAGTTGGATATCAAAAGGAATGAATATTTGATAATAAGCATCCTAACTAAGCGGAAATCAAGATGATTATCAAGGGAATTTCATGATCTGTATTATAATGAATGTCTTCATGAAAAAGTCGCGATACTATTCGTGCTTTCGTGGCTGAAATTTCAAGTTTTTAAATCAATTTCCACCGGCATGATTTTATGATTCACAAATTCATGTTTAACTACTTGAATCTGACTACTGATGAGGACCCATTTACATCTTTCAAAGTTAATTGAAATAATTGTCTTTGATTACGTGACTTTGCTCTGCCAGTGGCAGGTTGCCTGTGATATGATCACGCTTAAGAAAATACTCTTAAGGTTGAGCATGAAAGTAATAGCAACCTATCGAATTGTTTATTTAACAAACATTACCTCTCCAAGGCTGTCATGACACGGACGATCTGCAGAATAATATCATTTCCTTCTGCATTACTATCATGATCACTCAATTCCGTTGTAATTTCTGAAAAAATGCAAAAATTTGCATATCTCACATTTGGAAACAATTCCAACTGTATGTATCTCCCTTGAGTTCATTTCATAAAATTGAAAGTGTATACACATTGGGGATTTAATAAATGCGGAGTTACCACTCTACCTAATATATCTACTGTATGGGCTTACCATAGTTATATGGTTTAGCACTTACTCTAATTAGAATAGATCTTGTAGCGAATAATTATTATCTCCGATATACTGTACATGTTGTTCTTTAAATCTTACTTGAATTTGAAAACATTCTCCATGTCGACACTTAAATCCTTTCGAATTCGTCAAAGTAAGCAAGATCAAGAAACTGAGAAGAGATATCTTAGTTTGCGTTGTCATAGTCGTGGGACGGAGAATGAGGAGGCCTTCTGTCTCACCAGGAGTGCATCCTTTCTCTACATCAACCAATTAGCTAAAGCATCAAAGATTGATGCTTCATGCCAGCAGACAGTGCTTCAAGTCATGAAAATTTTAATCGAAACTATTTCCCATGAGCATTCACATTGAACTGGACGGAGCATCGAGAGACAGAAGATGTTTATAAATTTCCAGCGATCATAATGATTTTGTAAATATTCTAGATTTAATTAGAAAAGTCTTGAAACAATGAGACGAATATCAAATTGAATTAAAGCTTGGTTATGGGGAATTCTGAGCATTGTTTTAACTGTGGACTTAAATGCATTGAGATGCATCTACAAATGTTGATTTATCATCCGCTGAAGCTCTGATATCCTTGAATAATTGATGAACACAGGATTTGACTGAGTGTCATAATAATTCGGCTCTTTGTAAGCTTGAGAATGATAGAACTTGAAACAGAGTTAAGGATGTATTGTGCTTATATGCGAAATGTGATTGCAGTTAGCACAAATAGATGCAGCTTTGACATCCGATAATGGTGATCATGGAAGATAATGGAGCAAATTCGGCGACTCCGACTAACGCATATTCGTTTTTGACTCATTTACCTCGGAACTCACTTGCCTGGTTGGCAGGGTCCATCAGGCCCTAACCGGTACTGGGAAAGGTGTTCTGCGGCTCCCAGTGGCGTATCCAGAAATTCCTCCAGGGGGGAGAACAAATTACGTTCATTCGAAACTATGGCCTATTGTGCAATAACAAATTATTGCCAACTTACCTTACTAAATTGAATTGAAATAATTTGATTTGTCCTGAGCTGACTTATACTGACATATGATACATTTGTTTTATACGATACTGATAGTATCTTCCAAAGTCAAATGTTGTGCAAAAAATACAAAAAACAGTTATGTCAAAATTTTCAAAATTTTGGTAGCTCTATACAAGTCCAAATTATAATTCAAATCTGTGAGTTACAAATGAATCAGGAATGGGATTGTGATTCAGGAGTGTTCGTTCTATATTGAAGAATTCGCGTCTACAAAAAATCAGATCGTCGTGTACTCCGCATGGCAAAGTTATCTAAAAATTGGTTGCGATTCATCTGATTGCCTCTGTTTATATAAAAATGGTCTATAAATCCATTTAATCGATCTTCTCCCATGCTTGATCACAACTAAATTTTGAGCACAACTAATTTCGCATCTAGGACTGTTGCAAAATTCTACGATTAATTCCTGAGGGGGGGATGGCCCGATGGCCTCCCTCTAAATACGCCACTGGGCTCCACATCCACGCAGATCCTTTCATCGCTGCTTCGCACAACTGTTCAGCTGCATGTGCTCGTGGCTGCCTCCTCAAAAACCACAGCATTGAATGCCCAACAAAGGCGCGACAGTCAACTTCTACCAGCCACGTATTGACAGTCCACTCTTGCCTCCTAAACCCTCCTACATTTTGAAAGAATAGGAACAGTTAAAAGGAAGAATTTAATTTAATATCCCTAATAGTCGAAGTATAATGAGTGCACTAATATTGATAGGGAATCATCTGCATGAAGATACACCATCGCTGAGTCACGACTCACCAAAGTTACTGACATTAACGGCAAATTTTAAAAAAGCATTCCGGAAAATTGAGGTTGTGAATTTTAAGTTTTGATTTTACCTGCAGTTTAGAGCTATCTATAATCATAAGAAACTACATTTGGGATGCATGAAGATTGTATGTTTAGCCCAAGGGAAATCCTGATGTAAACTCGATAATTCTACTTTTACGCAAATATTACGGACAGCTTTCGCATATACTCACGATGTGCCGTACACTCCAGTGACAAACGGTTGTCAGAAAAAACTGATAGTCGAAGGTGTCAATTATTATCATAGGTGAGTGCTTTTCATAATTATTACTTTTCATTGACGAAAAAAATCACATCTGTATGTATTCTGCAAAATTGTGACCAGCTTTTGACGAATATTTTCCTCTTGCTGTGGAATTGAAATTCATAAAAATTTGATCAATCTACACGTATATGTTTGTTATTTTACTTTTTTGGTGATCAAGTGAAAAACTCAATCAAACTTGGTTTGAGCCAAAATTGTGTGATGCCTATTGCTTAATCGGACACAGTGGCTGTGAAAATACATTCGATGAAAGTATGATTTAGAGTTCGAATCTTAATAATAGCGATAAAATGTCGTAATTTTTTAGTCCTACCATGGCTCCAATTCTAACAAACAACCTGCAGTATATAACCGACTGCAGATTACTTGATCAGCATGAAAATCAACATTTCCGTTATCAGTGCCAAATTTCTCATCCACAAAGGACCGAACAGGGTTAGGCTGCAAACTTGACCTTCGGACCAGGTCTGTGTTGATGTTAGCGCGTTGACAGCAATTGTGTATTATCGGTCAGCACCCGCTACAGCTATTCGCCGCCACTAATCCGCGGGAAGCAGCCCGTTACTCGCATCGGTGTCGATGGTAAATCTAGTCAGTATCGATGCGATCGCTTTACTGGTCACTGACTGCCAAGTGACAGTGGTAGAACCGAGTATGTCGAGTCTGGTGGATCGTATTCTCCAGTTAGTTCAACTACCACCCGAAGACAGGCATGAGAAGGAGATATATTTTATCCTTAATTGGTTAAAGAAATATGGGAAGCTACTGAAGAATGTTCCTGATGGTGAGAGAGACCATACTTATATTTTGCATTAATAGCACGCAGCAGCATCAACAACATAGGTTTCTCATCACTTGGTAGTCACCTGTTTTCTTTCTCACGTTTATCTCTTCGACCTCAGATTATAAGCAATCCATTAAACACACTACATTGGCTTTGACTTTATCTACACAGAGCACCAATTGTTCTATACTCCCTCTCTTTCTCTACAATTTCAATTTATACTTTTAAGTTGATATATTTATAACGAAAACACAAAACCTCATGTAATAAAATATATTTAGCAATGTACATAAATTTCAAGTGTGCTCTACTATTTATTTCGAAAGGTTTATCCACTGATTTACTACCTATTGAATTTTATGATAAAATTCAAATAAATATTCAAGGCATTTTCAAGGTATCAATCTTATTCTAAAACATAACATCTAGATAAAGTAGATTTGTGCTGTAGTTACAACTAGCTGGTAAACTCTTAAAATTAATCCTCTCAAATTTGTTAACTGGTCTTCATTACCTAATTACTATTAATGACTAATTGGACGGTTATGAAAAGTGGCTCGACTCCTGTGTTACATAGAAGAAATTCATTGATTATTGGTTGACCAATAACTGCAAATTCATTCGTGAATTGATAAGCAAAGGTTCCATCACTTTTTGAAAATAATGACTTTTTCATAAGGATTCGAAAAAGCAGCTGAAAAATATATTGAACTCTACATTACTGTTGACAGCTCTGTCTGATTGCATCATTAGTCGATCTAAGTGTACAAGTCAATAAAAGAACGCTGTTCACTTGTCTTTCATGGTCGTCGGTTGAAATGTAGTCTTTTTGCATGTAGATTAAGTGATCAAATTATTCCAAATCTTAAAATTTACTCAACGTGAAAACAAAGAACGAGGCCATCACGAATGACTAGGCTCAACACGATACGAAACTCGATCTGTTCGTGGCATGAACGCGAACCTCATAGTCAGGAAAAGGTGGGGGTTGAGGCCTGTTTTACACTGTATGTGCTGTGCAGCAGATGACATTTGTCGTAATTTCTTCTTTTCTTCTGACACAGAACATGACGTCAGCGCTGCAGTGGCAGTTCAGGTGCAGTTCAGAGAGTAGAACGAAATATATTTCTTTGTAGCCTGCTGCAATGATAGTGTCATCTGATTGGTTAATTTTCTCTGTTTTTTTGTTCCATGACTCACTTTGGTCAGACAGTGCAGTAGCTGACTTGCTACGAGTATCTTGCTGTTCGCAATGTAAACTAGGTTCTGCACAT
>CAJQUW010014887.1:0-51559 GCA_907163375.1 Prostheceraeus crozeri
ACAGATCTCCATTTTCTTCATTGAACTTCATCCGTTAATAAAATGGATTGTTTTAAAATGCTTTAATAACAACTATCTTGCATATCGGATAGTTTATGCGATCTAAATTTAGAAAAGAATTGCTTTTAATTGTCATATCCATGAGTTCACAATAGACAACTACTTTTAATCAATTCATGCGGAGAGAGGAAACGCTAAATGGATTTTTGTGAACGCATTTGCATTTGCAAAACTCACTTTAAAAACTGATTCTGAAAATAATTTACGTAGGCTCGTAAAATTGAACTGTCAAAATTTTACCGACGCGTGTTAAATTTGAACTGTCAAAATTTTACCGACGCGTAAATTGAACTGTCAAAATTTTACTCGATCCGTAAATTGTAAATGACAAGATATGCGCTATTCACAATAATTGTTAGGGAAAAGCTGTTTCTTTGTTATTCCTTTGCGAGAACAATAAATCTCTCCCTCACTTTCAAATCATCACTCCTTATCTTTTGATTAAGTGCGGATAGCAACCGTTTTTGTTTCAGTGAATTTCCATTGTTTTCACTGTTGCAAGTGACGTTTGTAAAAAACACCTGTACCCTGTTAAAGCTTGTAGCAACAACAGGAATTGTAAAAGAACGCCAGATGAAATGACAATAGTGAGAGCGCCTAAAGACATTGTTAAGAATACTTCCAACTCCTTGTGTTACATTCTTCACTATAGTCCATCTTTTTCTTAATTTATTATAATGTTCTAGTTTTAACAATAGTTGTGTCTCCTTATCTTTCATGTACCTGACTCTATCTTTGTGTTTTGCTTTATCCATTTCATATGATAATGAAGGATATAAGGGGGCTAATGGTTCTTTTGTTTTTACATCTTCCATTTTTAAATAAATATTTTTGTTCATATTCATTTTTGTTTTTGCTAAATTTCAGAAGGCCCCTATTTGCATTTTTGATTTGTTAATTTCAAGAGGACCCTATTTTGCATTTGGATTTTGTTAAATTTCAAGGGGTCTAATTTGCATTTAGATTTGTTAATTTCAAGAGGGGCCCTATTTTTGCATTTTGATTTGCTAAATTTCAAGAGGTCCCTATTTTAACAATTTTTTATAAATTTCAAGAGGTCCCTCATTTTTTCATTTTTTCATTTTTGTATCTACCTGGGTGTGGGATCCGGTGCTGAGCGAAGCGATGCGCCGGATCTCATACCTATAACTACTGATACCCTTGTCAATGAAAAGCGCATTCGTAACTTTATAAAAGCCTTCAATAAATATGTACGATTAAAATTTGTTTTCTTTATTATACTTCAATGAAAAGTAGATGATGTGATTGAATATGTTGTATTTAATCATCAAACATGAATAGGTAGAGATAAGAAGACATTGTTCGCTTGTCACATTCATGCTTATGAGTGTTGGTTTGTTGAAGGTAAGTCATTATGCGAGGATGTATACGATCTCTATACTTGTTCCAACTTGAGGATGTAAAATGTGTAAAACACCATATTGATCATGAAGAGCAATGAAATCTCGTCGAATAATGAAGAGACGTCCGCCTAGAGGGATATAGTACATTGGATGATGCATGATATGTAAAGCATCGTGGAGGTTATCCATTTGAAAAGGTGACAAACTTATTTTAACGTGTCGATGAGTATCGTAAAAGGTAATGCGTCGAGCCTTCCTTGTAACGTGACACTGAGAAGAGAGCTTGGCAATCATGGTTAGTTTTTGTCACAGTAAAACTTTTGCTTAGTCTTCTCGTTTAAGCAAAGCATTCATAAGAAATGGACGATCTCATGTTAAGATTCATCATCATATTATCATTTGCAATAGTGACATTAGATCAATTGAATTCATTTATTAATTGAAAAGTGATTGTTGCTGTGGACACAGGAAATATCAATCTGTTTTCACAAGACATCTGCAATTCACATAAATCAGATCAAATAGCTTTCAATGCAGCATTCATCATTCACTGACTAAGTTTACTGACAAACTCCGCTGTTAAAAGAAGGCGACTGTAAATACAGTAGCGGCGTTTAATAGAGGAAATGCGGCATTGAAATATTAAAATCTCAAGTAGTACTTCTCTGCATGCTGACATTGTTTTTGAGTTGATACTCTTCCTGCTATATACTTACTGAATGTGTAAAGTCTCAAATCTGATGACTCCTCCTCTAAACAGGAGAAAATTCCATCATCTTACATCAAAATCAATCACTGGATTACCTATGAAGGACTCTGATCAGAATCCACGCTTACCTCTTCGAATTTCCTCTTCATCTGAACTGCTGTGTTCGGTTCTTTTTGAAGATTCCATTGTCTGCAAAATGGTAAAATATTGATGTCAGATGAGGATCTTATAAGATTTTAGGACGAGGTTTCTGATTAAAATGATGATAATCGCACGAACCTTGGTAGAAAGCAGTTCAATGTAAAATGGATGGCTGTGAAAGGATATTATAATCTCTTCATCTCTCGGCGTGAACAGTAGCGGTTTTGGATTCATTTTCGGAGACTCTTTATTAATCCTGCGTCTTTCCCTTCGAACAGCTCAAGGTTCGGATGGTATGGGCAAATCAAGGTTGAATTCTCTCTAATTATCAAGATCCAAGTTGAGCACAAATTCCATTGATTCATCAAATACATCATTTATCAGCATATATTAACAAAACTACAAAACATCAACAATATATTGTATGCAGCTCAATTCCGATAAATTTTGATGTTTATGAACTCTGCAATTTGTCAAGATAACTGCACCTTTCTTCACACATTGAAACCACAGGAGTTCGGGTATTATGGGCATTGGCTACCCAGCTTAAATTGTCTCTGATCAAAGCTTAAAGGAAACACAAATTATATCGATTCAAAGGTGATGCATCATCTTCGGGTTGATAAAAACAAAAACTTATCCACAGAAATGGTGAAATTTGTCAGGAGAGTCCAAAATAGGCATCTTAGGTGGGGAAGAAGAGCAAGAATGAAATCATGTTGTGTTAATCCTTTTTGTCTCAGTCCTTTTCTCGTCGGTAAAGAATCGTCTGAGACAATTCTCAAATCAGGTACTTATGGGTTATCTCCCCCCCACGTTTTCAAATTTGTGTACAATCCGTAGAAATGAATCAATCATCACAAAACTTCAGAGACACGTATTTGTGTATATTTTCTACACACATGCAGACTTTTATGCAAATTGGACAAGTACTTTTTGAATTACAGACGATGACGTGAAGTGTAGCGATGTCAGCAGCTTGATCTGACTTCGCCTGACCTCTTCATATGAGCAAATAGAACTAGGTCAGCAAAGTCATGTCGCGGCAACTTCAGAAGTGATAGTGACCCAGACCACATCCTTTCCATTAATGTGCTTAACTTAAGAAAGGTGTGGTGGGGTAGTGGCCGTGGGAAGCTTTCAAATAGCAATAGATGAGACGGAGACGGAAAGAGAACAATGCACACACGCGTAACAATAATGCGTCGAACCGACAAAGTCAGATGAAGCTGTTGAAATCGCCACACTTAACGTTATTGTCTCTATTGCAAAAAGTACTTGTTCGATCTGCATAAAGTTTTGTGTGTGGGTAAAAAATACGCTTAAGTATATCTACATGAAATTTGGTAATGATTGATTCATTTGTGCTGATTTTAGACAAATTTGAAAACGTGGGGGAGTACCCATAAGTACCTCAAATCATGCGACTCATTAGAATGTGAATCACAATTCGTGTAATGTTGATTTTATGACAGACTTCTGAAATTCAAATAATTTCTTCTGTCTCGCACAAACTAGACGCATGAAATCGCATGAAAATAATTACACCGCATAGGCCAGCGCTCTTGTTATTTAAATTACATTGCGAGACTTTCCCTGGGACGATTTCATCAAGGTCAACTTGCGATCAACTGCTTTGTGCGGCGCTGACCCGGCCCGGGTGCGCATCAAAGTTGTTTACTTTCAGATGAAAAATGGTTTTGTGCACGTCCATGATGATGCATAATGAGTGAAATTTATTTGTTCATGATCTGCATCACACTCACACATATGCATTGTGTTCAAAAATCCCAAAATACGAATATTTTGCTTTCATACATGATCGCGCGTGACTGGTTGGCCAACATGAACAATTCAGAATCAATTAATATTCAAGATGAAAGCTGTCATTATATCAGTAGTCCGACACCAAAAACAGACTGCTGACAGCATTTCCACAGCATTGAGATTTTCACAGCTGTTTTGAGAGTCTAAAAATGCAGCAATTGCGGCTCCAGGTAGGCATATTTCCGATATGGATGGAGAAATTTAGAATAACGAACAGATGCGAGGGCTCCGCAACACAGAATAAATCAAATTCAATAAAAGTGTCTATCTCAGGTTTCAATGTAGCATTAAAGATCGTCACAATACAATTGATATTGTGCCAAATGTTCCTAAATTATAAAAACACCATCTTTTCGTATTGTTTACTAGACAGACTGAACGACAGTTAAAAGATGAATTGCATCGATCTTTTACATGCAAACATCATTGTTTTACCTAAAATCAACTTTCCCAGCGTCTTGATATTGATATAAGGCTCAGGTCTCTGGGGATATAGGATGTAGCCTGACAGGATAGACGAATGTGAGCCTCAGAAAGATAGATCGCACAATAATTTGTGATCGAGGTGCAACTTGCTTTTATGCTTACAGTGATGGCAGCTGTACCGCTGAAATCCTCGGCAACAACTAACATTCCATAGTGTTAGCAGTTTCCACACTTCACAACACACTGTAAATGGCTGGATACGAATGGTATAGATACAGCGTGATGTCACTTTCACATGCAAATTGAAACTAAGAATTGATTAACTGAAGATCTTTACCAAAGCCCATCAATTGATTTACTGAGAAACTGAACCACAAATTTACGAAGACATGCCGCACACTGTTTGGTGACTATCCTTTGTAATTGCTTGACATTGAGCGATTTACAGTCCACTTTTGTCCAATTCTGCTCTATTTGTGCTGAACTGTGCATTTCTGATGTACATGTACACCACATTATATCAAAAGTTATTGTCTTCTATACGCAAGTTAGCAACATAATCAGCAAAAACATGAGTGAGGTACAATTATAACTTCTGCATTATTTGGTAAAAACTGAAACTTTGCTCAAATACTTGATAGGATAATGGGATGTGCATGTATGATGAAGGAAAAAATCACAGACACGGCATTTGAAATAGAAATGCACTGTTTCTGAGAGATAATGATGACTTAGAATGAATATCTGGTCAAGAAAATCAAATTACTTGAAAGTAATGAAAATTCAATATTTGAATTCAAATTCCATAATTCTTTTCAGATTTCAAATTCGAATTGTACTACATTTTAACGCTCTGACTTACTGTACTCTAAGCTTCCCTAAAAAATATTCATTACTAATACACCACACTCTGATAGCGGGTTCGTGCACACTGGTAACGTTTGATTTATCTCATGGGAGACATGTCCCACATTCCTTTAAATGGTTAAGAAATCACAATAGAACCTTGATATCCTTCATGATAGAGAAATAAACCTAACCAGCACCGAAGAGCAAGACGAAATTCATCATTTAAAATGTTTATTAAAAGTCCTTCATTTGTCGTTAATTTACTTTGGAGAATTGGAAGAAAAACAGGCTTCTAAATTACACATAGCCGAGCCAAAGTTCTATTATTGCCAAAAAACTTTGAGAAATTTTGGAAAATTTTCTTCTACAACATTTTTTTCTTTGATTGTGAAATTGTCATCAAAATCTAGACATGAAATACAGTTCTATTTTCCGCTTCATATTCAAATTTCAAAGATATCATCATTTTCACTATAATCCAAAGCAACTCACAAAGACGGATCGGTTAACAATTCAAAGAGTTGCTGAAAACGATAAACGTGTCTTCAAATCCATTAGTTGAGTTCATGCACGGCGTAAGTGTTAGTGTTTACTCCGTTTACCCGAGCTCAGAGTTAACTCCATCGTCGGCGTAAACTCCGGACTTAACCCCGTTATGTTTGAACGAACGACATTTGGCAGCGTTTTCATAAAATCGGAATGTCACGTGCATGATGACGGAATGAAAAATTCATCATTTTTTATTCATTCACCCGCAAGTAAACTGAAATCAGACAAATTCCATCAGAAAACAAAAGACAAATGATTTGGGTGCATTTTTCATCATTCTCATTACGATTCCGCGGAGAAAACTGAACAAACGAAGGATGTTATAAGCAAGATGTTATCGTTCCTATGCAGTTTAATAAAGAAAAGATTGGTAATTTCCTAGACGGACGAGCTTGAAGAGCTGTGTATCTTTCTAATTTCTTACTGCCAATTTGTTAAATTTCTCCGACTCTTCCCTTGCATGCCATTACTGAGATGTCATTTCAAGGAAGGCCCTCTTGTGGGACATCTGCAGCGATATACATGTAGTTTCGGTTAGTTGTGTGTCAACGATTGTGCGAATGACCCCAGAGCTGTCGCTGAAAAGGCTCACAGTAGAGGATGTGTATTGAATCGGTGATTCCAATTTTTGCTTTGTCCTTTGAGAGCACTAGAGCTATGACGGAGACAGAAGTAGGTAAACGGACGAAAGTCGCTATACCATATGGCTCCTTATAAGACCGCGTTGCCAACGTCCACATGAATGTCACCGTCTTCATGGGCGCTGTTTTCTGTGCATATTGTTGCTTCTTATACGATTAATGATTGATTTTTAATTTCATTGTAATTTTGATTCTGCAATCTGTATCGACTGATATTTGTTCTCAATAAATACAATTGACTGAAACGCCATTTTATTAATCTTTTCACTATTTGCTTAAATTCCCATCTATCAAAGGATAATTCAATGGAAATTCAAATAGAATTAATTATACAGCTCTCTTGTTGGAAGTACAGCCTAAAAAGTCTACTTGCATCCGATGGTACAACATGGTCACAATATGTCGAAGTTGATGAAGATTATGGCTGAGCAAAGTTGTCAATTTGTCATATAGTGGAGTGAGGAAGGACCAGTATCTGAGGACAAAGATGAATTAAATGGGGCTAATCCGTTTTCCAAATGCCTTAATGTAATGACCGGTATGTCATTCAGATTAAAAAATTCAGATTACCTCTAGGCAAACAGGTAATTATATATGTAAATGGGAAAATGTCAACTAAGTTAGAATCATAGACATCGGATATCAGCACTGAGGTGTACAAAGTTGTTGATTTTCGATGTCTATGGTCAGAATGTTGAAAAACATTATTAATGTCATTACTACAGTTTAGACATATGTTCAGATGTCTACTTGCCAAGGTTTCCCGTGCATCCGGCCTTGCCACGCGCAACACGTACTCGTTCCCCTATGTTTGTTCTCCCCTTCTTATTTGCTGATGTTCAATTCACGCGGACCAATGTGTGATGCTGCTTTTGGAACCGTGAGGTCATCGGACACACATTCTGACTCGCAACAAGTTTGAATTGTTTGCGAATCGTGCAGATGTGTGCCGCATTGAGTCGTATATCTTAGCTGCCTTTTTGACAGTTACTTCGGTATGTCCCCTCTGCAATTATGCATGTACGAATTGTTTGGCTTTTGCTTTGATGAAAGAGAAACTAGCAAAACAATATTGTTATAAACAATGTATTCTGTTTTAATATTTTGCCCAATAGTAAAGAAGTTGCAAACGTATAAACAATGGTACTGATGTAGTGTTACTATTTAACAGTAAAGACCTGCCAGCAGCAGCAATGAGTACAGATTCTGCTATGCGAATGTTATTCGTTCGGTCTGTACTCATTGCTGCTACTGACAGATAGTTATTGTTAAATAGTAACATTACATCAGTACCATTGTTTATACGTTTGTAACTTCCTGTCTATTGGACAACATTTCTTTTTGATAACTGATTGATTTTAACATGTGTGCTTTTATATTTAAACCACTGATGAAGAAGACATTGTCTTTAAAATTGCAATTTAATAAATACAATAAAATGATAGAATGAAGCGACGTTCTCCGAAACGTTTGTGCTCAATCTGTTACGAATGAATGACTGACATCAGATCATAAAGAAACATAATAATACAGTTTTAATAAGAGAATGCACATGAATTTATGTGCAGTGAAATATCATGGATGAAATTATCTTTCCTGAGTAAGGCATTGAGCAGAATTTCATGGAGATTTGCATGCATAATTTTTGAAATAACGGAACAAGAAACACTCATTGGTATAGAAAGACCGTAAATTTGGTGACAGCTTTCTCCAAATTGTTGTATTAGTCATAATCAATATTAATCATCTGCGTTTTCCTTGATGACTTGAAGATCGATTAGTCAAGTACCACTTCCTTTTATGTAATAGGCCTACGTTAACATTATTGAACCAGCCTGCATGTACAATTAATTTACTGCATGGAAAGGTAGCATAACATAGGCATACCGAGAAATAGTAAAGAAGAATTTTGACAATCAATATGTAGGCTAATACACAAGCTAAGGAGCATTTCATTTTTTCATATTATTGTCATTAATACAATGAAATATAAAACAGTAAATATATTGTGAATGATCAAAATTGACTTGAATTGTTACTATATAGTCGCAATTTAAACAAATATGTATAGACCTATAAACTTGTTGTTATGATTCATTGATTATCAATTCAAACTAGAAGCTATATTCAAGATCTTCAATTAACAATTTCTAAAATAATTAAAAATTTTAATTCTTCTCAAATTTTCATAGTTGCAAATGTCGTGATAAAAGTGACAGCCTTTGCCTTTGTAGTCTGAAGTCTGGAGTTTAGTGACATCATTTTCATGTAATTGACATATCAATAGCGTAGGCCAAAGTCAACTGGTAGGCATCAACAATTTTGTCATCACATTTATATTGTGCGTGACTCAGAAAGAAACGTGAAACATGTCACAATCTCATATTAAGCTATAGTTGCGGTCAAAAAATGTTACACCGTATACAATAGTAGGATTGTATCAACTTGCTGTCATAGAATAAAAAAGTGATTGAATTTTCAAAACTGGCGCAGTACTGATAATTTCATTATGATTACGTACCGGTTACTAAAAAGTATCTGTATATTTAATGAACTTGTTATATTTGCCTATTTAACTGATTGCTACAAGAATATTTATAAATGTTGCTTTTACGCAGAAAGCGCTTCCACTCTAACGTATACGTGGCGTACTGATTGTAGTACAAAAATCTACAGAGAAAGACACGAAAGCGTTTAACCTTGATTTAAACATCTTTGTCTATTTTTTCTTCACTCATCAAATTCTATGTCTAATAGGTACCCACAATGTCTGTGTCGTAGGTATATGTTATATTTCATTGTCATAATTATTGGATTGTGGAAAATGTGGATTCCCTGGAAATTTCACACGAGATGACGAGGGACACCCATTCTACGTGGATCAAAAGACAGAGAATGTGGTTCTAGTGCGAGAAAAAACAGTCGCTTCTTGTCAGAATCACCGGATGATGAGTAGTTCCTGATTTGCAGGTATCATAATATAATATTTAAATCGTGTTAAAAAAGTGTTTTTATACCCCGATGTAATAATGATATCTGGTCAACACAGTGGCGGGAGCAGTTAATCGATTCCGCACGATTAATCGTGCAACAGAATCAATCGTGCGATTCATGAATGATCAGGGATCGTGCGATTCATGAATGACCAGGAATCGTGCGATTCTTGAATGACCAGGAATCGTGCGATTCTTGAACGACTTGAAATTCTTGAATTTGCTTGAAGAGGTAAAAAAAATGTTTCAATACATTCTTTCATCATTTGAGATCACTAATGTCATAATCAGGCATGTGATCTTTCTGGTGATTGCTGAAATTTCGGTTGCGCGCCCTATTCTAGCCTCTAACACTAATTTAATAATAATAAATAAATAAATTAAATTAAATTTCTTCAATTTAAATTCACCAAATGAAATTTCCGTTCATCATCAATTTGTGTCTGTCTTCCTTGATTAAGATCATAATTGTAACCATTTAATTAGAGATCGATTTTTACCCTCAAACTGGCTCTAAGTTGAATTCGAATGGTCATTTTTGGGGAATAAAGCTTCATTAAATTAGTTTGACATTCACATTGTTCTATGCAAAAATAACTGCATGTGATCTCTTGTATCGATAAATAACATTTAGGGTTTGATATTAGTTAACCTGGAATTCTTAGAACTGACGGATGCATTAGTTTTGGAAATAGTACAAACAAGACAGTCACAATTTGTATATCTTGACCTGGTATGATATTGATGCCGACCAACCTCACTATGATCATATACACTCAATTTACGAGTAAATTTGCCATTGGCGTACTCACCCAAAACCAATCGACATGTTCCACATATAACCGTTGGTAGTCTCCAGCCATCGCGATCAAATCCATGGAAAACAAACTCGGAAATCAAATTGTATTGCCTGTCTGTGATACATCGATTGTCTTTGCCACATTTATTGAAACATATCAAGCAGACCTTTTGCAAACATTCCTTGTGAGTTGATGCATGATGAGCATGAGCCATAACGTCAAACGAATGAAGAATGAGAAAGGCTAATGCTTCGATCAGACTGGCTTCGATACGACAGCGGCTATCGAATAGAATAATCGAATGATCATCGATTAGTCACACGGCATGACAAACATCATTGTGTGCGTGCGTCATACTGTCCTCATCAGAAACAGTTCTATTGTTCTGCTTTGTCGATTCGTGGTAGCGCTGTTTCCACATGTTATTACTATACTTACATTGTGAAACCGGTAAGACGACACCTGTGCCCGTATTAACAATCTGTCGGTAATCCTACTGTGAATTACCAACAGCAGTTGGTAACTTTCACAACAGCTCAGTTCATGGTATTAACAAACTGACAGTAACATTCACAGTAGCTCTTCACTGGTTACTGCCATCGGCCAATCAGAATTCAGCATTGACTCCTTGGTCGATCACATCTTTATGAGACACATGTTAACTATGACTGATGTACAATGACCAATATGTCTAAAGGCAAAGAACTCGATATTCGAATAATCGAGCTGTATGAAGAGAATCGCAGTATTTTGGAAAACAAGGGACGAAAGGCTCAAATCGATTTAAGAAAGAAAGAAGCCTGGGAGTCCATAACGCTGAAGATCAATGCTGAATTTGGTGTTCAGCTCACCACAAAAAAGGTTGAAGATAAGTGGCGCTACTTGAAACGAACATCAAAGAAGGCCAATGCTACCCATGTCAGAGCCAAACAAAGAACTGGTGGTGGCCCACCTCCGAAACCCCTGACAGAGACTAATGAGAAAGTGGTGAATGTGTTGGGGAAAACTGTTGGTTTCCGGGGTATTGCAGGAGGAATGGAATCAACGGTAGCTGACCTCATAACAAGCAACAACACCAATGATGTCGGAACTTCAAGTGATCCAGGACCTACAAACAGAGAGCATCAGAATACGAGTATACCCGACAATGCGAATGAAACTGGTATTGTTGCATTGGGTACTGATGAAAATAACGATCCAATAAATCTACCAACAAACCGACAGGTGAGCCGGAAGAAATCACCTAAAAAGAAACTAAGTCAAGAGGACATTCTGCTCCTTCAGGAGAAAGTCCTAAAACGAGATCTTGAACTTCAAGAAATAAAATTCAGACTGTTTAGTAAAGCTGAAAAGTTTTTTTGATATAAAATTAGCTGAATTTGATCGTGATGTTTTATAAGACTTTATCCTGAACGACTCGAGTTTTACTACAGAAAATATTTTCTGATATTTTCATTAGTATCAGTAGGCCCTCCATGTAGATGTGTGTTCATATGGTATTGGTGTTAAGTGTTCTTTGGTATTGGTTTTGGTTATATAATAGAGTTATCACAACAATCCTTTGTTTTTGTTTGTTCATGTACATGAAAGCTATCCATTGAGTACACGTATTTAGAATACATTTATGAAAAGAATTCTATTAAATATATTTAATTCGGGCTTATTAATTGAATTTTTAATTTGAAAGATCCCCAAACTACTCCGAAAAGATAATTTTCATTTGTTTTGCAACAATAATTGATTGCTATCAATGAAATTTGCCTTTCCTTTATAATAGAATTTTAGAAACTGTTAATTAATTATTAGTATAACTTGGTATCTTGCTTCAGAAGTTTAGTAGAAAAGTATAGTCTATAGGCCTTTTATTGTAGCCTATATAGTCTCTCAATCATATCCGTGTAATGAATAGCTTACGTTGGGCTATATTTTAAGAACTTGACATTTGAATTACATTTTATATAACTTTGTAGTTTTTTCGCCAAATTTGTGAATCATATAGAAATGGATTGTGCCAGTCGTCCGCGCGGCTGGTACAATACATTTCTATGTGTATACTCGTATACGATTTCAGTCTTAGCATTCATTTTAAAAGTCTCATTCACGCAATATATATTTTTCCTTTACAGTATCATGGCAAAGTTTATGATCGCTGCAAGCCGAAAAACGAAATCGTATAGGAAGATATTTGATCCCTTGGCTGAATTGAACGACAAAGAATTATATTCTAGATTTCGATTTGACAAGAACGGAATTATTTATTTATCTGATATGTTGAGAAATGATCTGCAGTCGGTAACGGCAAAAAGTCGAGCAATTCCAGTCGAAATACAAGTATGTATAGCACTGAGATATTTATCCTCTAACGATTTCCAGATAGGGGTTGCAGACGACTTTCATATATCTCAACCCGAAGTTTCTCTCATAGTAACCAGATTTATAGATGAAATTGTTAGACATATTGATGACTTCGTTAAGTTCCCTTCTTCACGAGATGCAAGTCGGCATGCTCAATCAGAGTTTTAAACCAAATTGCGGGTTTCCTCGAGTTGTTGGATGCTTGGATTGTACCCATGTACGCATTCTTGCTCCAGGTGAAGATGAAAATGATTATGTTAATCGCAAAGGATATCATAGTATCAATGTACAGGCAGTTTGCGATGCCAATGGGAAATTCATCAATTTCTCTGCGAAATGGCCCGGATCCACTCACGATTCATTCATATTACGTAACAGCTCTCTTTGGGATTATTGTGAAGCGGGGAGATTGGATGGAATAATTTTAGGAGATTCTGGATATCCGAACAGAAAATGGCTCTTCACACCTTACAGAAATCCCCAGACTGATGCCCAGACAGTTTATAACAGTAAACATAAGCGAACACGTGTTCTAATCGAAAACGCTTTTGGACGTTTGAAACGACGCTTTGCAATATTACACAGTGAAGCGCGTCTTAATAGCGAAAAGGTTGCTAAAGTTGTAGCAGCTTGTATTATTTTGCACAACATAGCAATCGATATAAGATTGCAAGATTTGAGTGATGTTGAAATTGATGACCAAGAAACCGATCTTCCTCCTGTTGGGTCTTTCCCATTGAACTCATCAGCGTATCGTTTTTGAAATACAAAATTCTCAGCCCACTAGTTTTCTTATTATACTACAGTCAAAAATTCAAAATAATAACGATTGAAGTCCTCGTTGACATCGATTGTGTAAAGTAAATTAGGATGTATCATATTTACGTATGTGGAACATAAATGTGGTTACATTAATGTACGCTATCAATGTAACAAAATACTCTAGCCTACATATTAATCATTTTGAGGTTAATTTGAGAATTCTGTTACGTCTCAATTATCTTGTCAATTACATGTACAGCTTTCTCGTAGCTATGCATAAAAGAAAAGTCTCCTCTTTATGGTAATCAGTCCAACAAAAACGATTATCTTTAAAAATCATATGAATCTGATTCTTTCATGAGGAATTTTGTTTGTAATATAAGTCTACCTCAAGCATAATTTGAAAAAATATTTCATAATTTTAATTATTGTATTGTTATTCATAACCTCCATAAAAATCAATATTGAAACCGGTACAGCGCTATAACGTTTTTTATATAGAAAATTTTTCAGTATATATATATACCATGAGCAAAAATGCTTACTTTAGACTTTTTGATCAAAATTTCACAAAGGTATTTTTATAGACAAAATTCGGCGAAGATTAGGCATATATACGCTCGTATATTTGCTATATGAGGGTGTAAAACAAAATAATACTGTTCATTTGACATGTTAGCTTAGCATAGTATACCATACTGAGTCATGTAGAGGACAGATTTCTAATTATTATGACTAATGAAAACATTTATCGACATTTTACCTACAGGTAGCTGTCGGTAACAATTTTGACCTGTTGGTGTTTGTAATTACCTACAGTTAAAATTTGTTAATACCAATTACCAACACCTACAAGTAATTACCAACAGCTGCTGGTAATTACCTACAGATAATATTTATTAATACCAATTACCAACAGCTACAGGTAAATGATTGTTAATACGGGCACTGAAGTAATCTGAAGCTAGTCTGTATCTTATACTCTGCTGCAGTTATCATACATTTTAACACCATGTTCGTTTTCGACATAATCATATTCACCATTCTAAAACATACCAACCTATGTGGAGAGGATATATTCGTATTCTAAGGCAAATCAATCACCATCAATCAGATCGATATTGATCAATAATTAATATGTAACTTGTAGTCTGCTGCAGTGATGATATTTTGGATATCATATTCGTTTCTGCGTCATAATCTTACATCTAATCAACATTTTAAACATTTTAACGGTTAAACTCCGTGATGGGTACGTCGGTACCCACTTCAATATTTTTTAATATTTTCTCGGAATGTTTATAATTTGAAGTCAGAAGACTTCATGACTTTTCATTATTTGATACAGACACATTATTCTGAAAATTTCGATTTTGTTGTATCCAATCGTTTGCTAGTATGGGAAATTTTACATGCAACTCCGTCGTGGGTATCCTGATACCCATAGCAGGTTCGTCACCATACAGTGTGTCATACATCTCTGTGTGAGCGCTCCGTTCATCCAAAGCACTCACGGCATGCATAAAAACAGTTACCCTATCACATATGTATGCACTATCCAATTGCCAAGTCACCTATTAGTAAGAGCTATTTTTAGAATACCTCCTTATTATCAAAACGAAGACACAACATCATCATTCTGTCAAACACGCGAAAGTAGAAGAGCGGCGGAAATTGCATTACAAGCCCTATTCAATGCGACACACAGTGAAACTAATCATGAAGATGCGGACAGTAATGCATCTGATATTGAGCTGCCCAAGTTTGCTGTTTCTGATTTGGACGCTCAGCATGCCAGCGATGTAGACTCATCAGACGACTACGAAGAAGTATTGCAAGCAGGTGACAGAGAATGGCGAGAAGTGCGAAATGGCGAACAAACCGTTGCTACTGGTCGTCAACCTGCACATAACATTATGAGACATCAACCAGGATTCATTGATGGTCTCCATCCCTCCGTTGAAAAGGAGGCTTTTATGACTTACATTGGAACAGTGATTCAAGATATTGTGCGTTACACAAATTTAGAAGCGCGACGACAAATTCAACGGAGTCAGTGACGGAAACTTGTTTGGCAGGATACAAACGAAACAGAAATACATGTATTAGCATTCCTTGGTGTTCATCTTCTTTGTGGTGCATATAAAGCGCATTATCGTGATGTGAAAGAGATTTTCTCGGAAAGAGATGGCATCCCAGCTGTGTATTGTGCCATGTCTTTACAACGCTTTGAATGTATCCGACGTGTTATCCGATTTGACGATAGATTGAGACGCAATCCTGATGATCGTTTCGCTCCAGTGCGTGACGTATGGAATTCTACCATACAACAATTTCTACGACTTTATAGACCTTGTCCGACAGTCACAATCGACGAACCATTAGTTGAATTTCATGGAAGGGTAAAGTTTCGCGTGTACATTCCTTCTAAGCCAGGAAAATACGGTATGAAAATTATTTGGCTAGTGGAGAACTCGAATACATACGTGATGAAATGGCTTGGTATATCTGGGTAGCCATACTTTGCATGAAGATTATTATCCTGATTTCCCGCACTCTGAAAGAGTAACATTGAAGGTAGCTGAACCATATTTTGACTCTGGCATCAATATTACGGGTAATAATTGGTTCGCCAGCTGCAAGTTGGTTGACGAATTGAATGAGAAATCTATATTTTACGTAGGTACCATGATGCATAATTGACGCGACATACCAATTTCAGCCAAATCCAATCGTGAACGAAACAGTGCCATTTATTACAGTTCAGGTGGAAAGCTTCTTTTGTCGTATATGGACAAAAAACCAAAGCCCGTGCTCCTTCTCACAAGTCTGCATCAATCTGCAGTACAAAATGAAGATAAAAAACCTGAAATAATCGAGTTTTACAACAGCACCAAGTCAGGTGTAGACAACATGGATCACATGGTCAGATTCTTTTCCTGCAAACATAAAACAAGAAAATGGTCGTATTCTTTTTTTATGAACATGGTTGACGTGATTTCCTTGAATGCGCATATTCCATGCAAAGTCGATCATCCAAGCCAAAGTCGCTACGCATTTCTGCGAGGCTTTTCCCATCTGTTATTGATTCCTCTGATGAAAGCTCGGCAGCTACTAACTCCCCAACTGCCAAGAAACCTGTTTTCAAAGATGAAACTCTTCATTCCTGAAACATCCGATGTGCGTGAAGGTGGTGATGTCTCGAGTGGGGGTGTGCCAAAAATGCGCAAAAGAAAAAGATGCAGCAAGTGTCCCGCGTCTGCGGATAAGAAGACCGATGTTGTCTGTGAAATGTGTCAAGATCACCATCACCATGTGGTATGTGCGAACTGTTTGAGCGTTTGAAGATGATAACTTACTAAATGGTGATAACTCATAGGTATATTTCTGATTTTATCGTGTGTTTCAAATGTTGTTTTCATCTAATCTAAGGCCTAGATCATTATGCATATACATGTAGGCCATCTAGTCCTGAAGATTTTTGTGTTGGAGACTAAATTAGTTGCTTAGATTAGGTATCTGACGAAGAAAACTCTTACCGGTAAAACCTGTAATGACAGTTTCCTTGAAACATAACTGAAATAAATGCAATGACAAAGCTGCGAAAAATAACTGACGGCGACAGGATTCGAACCACTGCTCTTCTAACTGAGCTCGCAACCGTCGATGTCGATTGAAGCACCGGAATTTCAGAACATTGAGCAAGCTGCGCCAACCAAAAACATAAACATATACATAAAAATAAATGTATATGCCGTGTTTTGTGAACATGGGTATGATCATACCCATGACGGAGTTAACTGAGATTAGCCCGGAGTTTAACCGTTAATATTCCATATCGTGTAATCGATCATTAATCAATCAATCAGATCGATATTGATGCTTTATCGGTTGTAGTTATGATGCTTTGGATATCATATTCGTTTTCTGCCAGGTTAATTTGCATATATTACACTATCATGACATCACAGAAGTACAAATCTACTAAATCAATCACTGCGAATTAATCAGATCAATACCGATCAAAGAAAGTCAATTATCTTTTGAAGAGCTCGTTGTTTTCATTTCGTTTTCATATTCGTTTTCAGCACAAGATTTTGATTTAGAATCAATTTTCAGATTTTATGGACGATTTTTTCAAGGTTAAAGTCAATTTCCAAACACCGTGATTGATTAATTAACAGATATTATTTGTTGTTCTATGGAAAATCGTAATATTGTCCTATGCATAGACAGAATAATTATATCATGTAATCTAAATTTGTAACTCTGTTATCTTGTGTCGCTAAATAAACATTACATAATTATTAAGTTAGACCTGCAACAACATATTTTTGATCAACTTTCTTATGTCTTTCTTTATTTGTAAACATAATCTTAACAGGTAATTTACTGCAATCTGCTATGCATTGAGCAATAAATGTAGTTAAGCCATACGTTTGTCAGGCACGGTTTAATTGGTTTCGAATACTGTGTCCGTGCTTGATCCGTAACCGTTCCCGTGCCCGTGCCTGGAAAAAAGCCGGGGCCGTGCGCGTGCCGTGCCGGTACCCGGGTAACCGGTCGATCATTAGTTAATGCCTGATTCACATTTAGCATGCGCACTAAGAACATAACCCGGTAACAATTGCACTTGTAGATTTGCTAATTGCGGTACAAAGATTGTAGAGTGCCAGTTCGCTTGGGGATGGAATAAAAAGGTGTCCCTAGACCTGAACTATTTAAGCATAACAATTCCTTGGCAGCAGTGGACTCCCTACAAGAGGGCTCGCCAGTTAAGTTCGGAATTGCCTAAAGTAGCTTAAAATATCTGGAATGTCTCAGCAAGCTGACGGAATGCACAGCTGGTTGCTTTGTGTTTATTTATCCTGGCTTTGCCGTGTGCTGACAATCACAAGGATTATGGAGTTCCAAATCTAAATATTTTAAGCTAGTTTGGGCCATTCCGAAGCGCACTGACGAGCCCTTGCAAGAGAAAACTCAGTGTTTAAGGCTGTCACATAATTTTTGTGCTTAAAATCCTCCAAGTATGAGTACATCTCTCTATTACATTTGCTGATCTTTTGCAAACTTAATAAGTCTAATAGTTTGATTTAATTGATGCACAATTATGTTAATTTCAGGACTGATAGACGAAACGGCAAACACTTACACACCTACAGCCATGTTCGATAAAATATGATTTATACAGACACAAGAACCGAAAATGGGAAATAAAGATATTAATAATATAGCCTATACTTACTTCATACTTCCTGCACATGATGTAGTACTTGCAGTGCTTCCATGATGGCAGTTTTGCAGTAGAGTCTTATTAATAGATGATGAAGACTTTTTATGTGTTCTGATTAATTATGCTATTTTTCCCAGGAATTTACAAATACATGTAGAGGATCGCATTTATTAATACGATAGTATAATTTCAGTCTAAATAGACTATTCGAGTGTCACATAATCTCAATTTTATGGAAAATTTTAATAAAAAATTATCAAGAAATGAAAAATGATGCAAGCTAGCTTAGCTGTAGACTTCCAGTCACCGAATCTCAAAATATTCAGAATCGCGAGATTTTCGATTAATCGTGCGCTGAGTCACACGATTCGGAATCGCGCGAAAATCGAATCGCGCCCGCCACTGGGTCAACATGCTACTTGATCAAAAAGAATTCCGCCCTTTCTTTCACTGCCAAAGTCGGCAGGAATTCGGTGCCAAAGTCTGGCCGACTTCGGCTTTTTCACTGTGACGGCTCTTGAATTGTCATGAAAATAACTTAAAAACGTTCCAAGAAAATAAAGTCTAAATTTGAAATATGCCGAAAATAATTCCAATGCAAACTTTGAAAATTTCCATGTAAATCATGAAAAAGCATTGAAAATTGCCAAAGTTGATGTATTTTTAAACAATTTCAAAAAGTAGACAATATTTTTTCTCAGATAGAGAGGAGTCCACCACAGAGCGTGAACACGTCCGCATTATCAACCACATGGCATCAACAAAACAAAACTTGAAATAAGACTGAATAGAAATCAATCATGGAGAATTCAGATGACAATCGGATGAACAATTATCGATAGCATTGATTTCAACTGCACTACTGGTAGAAATTTGGTATCATTCATGATACAGTATTATGAAAATTGTTTTTTCAGGAAATAGAGGGTTTGAAACATTGATAATGCTCATCATGGAAAGCCACAAAGCGTCGATGTTTGCTTGTTACTTTATTTTTGGATATCACAAGGCCTTTCGGGCGTCACAGCTCCTAAATTCAAACAAATTTGCTGATCGAATTTCATGACATCCTCCTAGGACTTGATGTAAAGTACAATTTAGAACATTTCTGCGTCAAAAGGTCATTTTTGAAAATTTTGGACACTAAGTCTCTTGCCGATTTCACCGACGACCTCTCTACTGCATTTAAATGGATAATATTTCAATTTTCTCACTTCTTGCCTTGTGAGATATAAAGTGAAGTATTTTAAAAACAATTCATTGATTTCATTCTCACTGACAAACAACAGGATCTTACCACTTGTAGATATTTATTTTCACAGAGAAGCAGACGGCAACAGCTAGTAGACGTGAAATGAAATGCAGTCGGAAGACACACAATGAACAGATAAGGTGATTCCTACTGAGACCGTCTACACGCTATTGGATCCTCAAGTATTATCAGCTAACAATGAAGACAAGGCCGTAATCAGCAGCCCGTGAAAGTCAGATGACCATCACCAATCCCTCTCCATCCGGATTTGAAGGTGCATTGTTGATGTCATGGAAAGATTTTAAATGGAATCTTCCATTAGCGATTAGAATTCATGACTTGAACAGATATAAATCGTTCATTTTGAGTGCAATTATTCAATGACAGCAATCAATTCATTTGCAGCGAATCTATGACAGCAGTCAATTCATTGCAACTATTCGATGACAGCAGTCAATTCATTGCAGCTATTCGATGACAGCAATCAATTCATTGCAGCTACTCGATGACAGCAGTCAATTCATTGCAGCTATTCGATGACAGCAATCAATTCATTGCAGCTATTTGATGACAGCAATCAATTCACTGTAACTATTCGATGACAGCGATCAATTAATTGCAGCTATTTGATGACAGCAATCAATTCACTGTAACTATTCGATGACAGCAGTCAATTCATTGCAACTATTCGATGACAGCAGTCAATTCATTGCAGCTATTCGATGACAGCAATCAATTCATTGCAGCTACTCGATGACAGCTGTCAATTCATTGCAGCGACTCGATGACAGCAGTCAATTCATTGCAGCTATTCGATGACAGCTGTCAATTCATTGCAACTATTCGATGACAGCAGTCAATTCATTGCAGCTACTCGATGACAGCTGTCAATTCATTGCAGCTACTCGATGACAGCAGTCAATTCATTGCAGCTATTCGATGACAGCAATCAATTCATTGCAGCTATTCGATGACAGCAGTCAATTCATTGCAGCTATTCGATGACAGCAATCAATTCATTGCAACTATTCGATGACAGCAATCAATTCATTGCAATTATTCGATGACAGCAATCAATTCATTACAACTATTCGATGATAGCAGTCAATTCATTGCAGCGACTCTATGACAGCAATCAATTCATTGCAACTATTCGATGACAGCAGTCAATTCATTGCAGCTATTCGATGACAGCAATCAATTCATTTGCAGCGACTCTATGACAGCAGTCAATTCATTGCAACTATTCGATGACAGCAGTCAATTCATTGCAACTATTCGATGACAGCAATCAATTCATTGCAACTATTCGATGACAGCAGTCAATTCATTGCGACTATTCGATGACAGCAGTCAATTCATTGCAACTATTCGATGACAGCAGTCAATTCATTACAACTATTCGATGACAGCAGTCAATTCATTGCAGCGACTCTATGACAGCAATCAATTCATTGCAACTATTCGATGACAGCAGTCAATTCATTGCAGCTATTCGATGACAGCAATCAATTCATTTGCAGCGACTCTATGACAGCAGTCAATTCATTGCAACTATTCGATGACAGCAGTCAATTCATTGCAACTATTCGATGACAGCAGTCAATTCATTTGCAGCGACTCTATGACAGCAGTCAATTCATTGCAGCTATTCGATGACAGCAATCAATTCATTTGCAGCGACTCTATGACAGCAGTCAATTCATTGCAACTATTCGATGACAGCAGTCAATTCATTGCAACTATTCGATGACAGCAGTCAATTCATTTGCAGCGACTCTATGACAGCAGTCAATTCATTGCGACTATTCGATGACAGCAGTCAATTCATTGCAACTATTCGATGACAGCAGTCAATTCATTGCAGCTATTCGATGACAGCAGTCAATTCATTGCAACTATTCGATGACAGCAATCAATTCATTTGCAGCGACTCTATGACAGCAGTCAATTCATTGCAGCTATTCGATGACAGCAATCAATTCATTTGCAGCGACTCTATGACAGCAGTCAATTCATTGCAACTATTCGATGACAGCAATCAATTCATTGCAACCACCCGCCGAGCAAAAAGTCATCCGGCGGAAGTCCGCTGAATGTCTTTTTGTTGTCCGTTCGCGGTTAGTTAACGGAAAGTAAACGGTGGACAAATTTTGTCCGCCGAGGACATCACAAGGACATAGGGCGGAAATGAAAGGACAAAGAACAGGTAGCCTAAGGCATTAGAACGGACTTCAAAGGAACAATAGCGGACATTATTTGTCCGCATTAAAATAATCTGACGGACAGTTGACGGATATGATGAACTCGCGGATTCTGAACGGACTGACCACAGATAACCAACGGACTAATTACGGATTCTGACGGACTAATTATGGACTCGGACGGACTAAATACGGATTCTGACGGACAGGTTTAAGATCGTTGACGGGTAGCGAACGGACAGATTACTTAGGATAAACGGGTTCTGTACGAGCTAACTACGAATCAGTTACAGATAAATTACCGATGTTTCACTGATGTTGAACGAATTGGCTACAAATATCTAGCGCTTCCGGAAATATGGACAGGTAAGTCATTTCATAATCGGCAATTCAACTAAAATACATTAAACAAAGTGGTCGTCTCACGAATCTATCCCATTTGTTTGTAAATTTTCAAGAAAACCAACAACTTTACACGAGATATCTGTTGAGCACCAGAGACGACAAATTGAGAAATATGTATACCAGCAATTAAAATTCGTTAAACAAATAACAAGGGTAAAACAATTATCGACTATCTGGAAAGCTTGTAAACTTGCCAAAATGGGAATATGTCAACATTCATGGGCAATCGCAATGTTACTATTAGCCTATTGGTAGTCATATTGTGCGAAGTTACAAGTTTTTCTAAGGCAGCCGTTTTACTAGTAGGTACGAGAAGAAAATCATTTTATTTTCATACTAGACGGATTATGCAAATCTTTATTTCATAATTTAAAACAGGATAAAGAATTGCATATCCAATTTTGAATGTTAACCTATCAAATGAAGTATAAGCATCATTCTACAAATGGCACACGAAAAAACTTACTTATCATTGACCTTCATACCCAAAACATTCTATTTTATGATATCATATAGGCCTAATAGCGTACATACGAATAATACGTTTATTCAACATTGAAACAGTAACTGTCGAATGGCGTTTGAAATGATAAGTCACACAGCAATTTTTCCCTTTTGGCAACGATTACAAACTTCCCATGCATTACTGTAATGTAATGTGTGAGTGGAAACGATTGAAGTTTCGTACAGAAATACATATGATCAAAACTTATATAAAAAGAATTACTATATTGATAAATGAACAATGGTTGACAAGTTGATGTAAAACGACGAATGTGAGTATATAAAACAATAGAATGTACCTTTATCATAACGTACCTGGCACAAAAAAACACTAGCATCACCTCAAGTGAAGCACATCTTGTATAAAATACCGACGGAAAGATTTTAAGAAGTGATCATAGATACTAATTATAGCAATGTGAATGTAATTCGAATGTCTGTGAGCTACACTTCTTCGTAGAGTTAATGAACTAATACAATTTCTGAGATTCTTCTTCCCTCTGTTCATCGAAGTCAGGCATTGCCGTTTGATTTAATTGTGACACTCGTTCTTTCGACGCTTTTCGATCACACGTGACACCACTTGATCATAATTTCCGGCCAGGTGTGCACATACTCGTATTACGGATATCACAACTTGATAAAGTGTCGGAAAAAATGTTGGAAAACATCTCTTCGAGAATTTCCACTTTGAAAACTTGTCGTCTCGGATGAAAAATTGCATCAACTCGTCCGGTGCAATGAGTCGGCACACTTTGCGAGTAACTAACAACGGTTGAACCTGAGATGATTAGTTGATTTGTGGAGAAATTAGTGCTTTCAGAACGAAGGTGTCCAGGGCGATTTGCAATTTCACACGTTCCAGCTTCACCAACTTTTCTTCCAAGGAATTGAACTGAAATTAAGAAGTCTATTGAAATCTCCTTAATCACTGGAGTGGATATTTTTGATAATCATTATTGCATGTGTTACAGGGGAAATTATTACGAGAATTTCGAGTGATACATGGTAGATGATTTGACACAAATTTTGTGAAAACGCTGCCACTGCTTAATGAATAAAAGAAAAGTGAATAAAAGAAACCACTATGTCATCAATACCTAAAAATTCTTGAAAGTTTCATTCATACATGGTTAATAGAATCTATATTTTTGTAATCGTAGCAAGGTATGATTCGGCATACGAGTAGGGAGACTTGGGGACTTAAGACTTTACGGCTCTTTTAAGTTAAATTAATTTTCATTTGACTTTATAGTAGTGATGTGAGCGATCAACCAATCGCTAATCGGTTCATTCATTATGACGCTGTTCAAATTAACTTATTCCATGCATTTTAAGATAAGTTAAGTCGAAAACAAGAAATACATAATGTGCAATAAAACATCACGATAAAATCGAGAATAAATATTGCTAATTTATATTACAATCAATTATCTTCAATTTGGTAGCAGGCGTATTTTTATACGCATGCCACTTAATTACATTATTTGAAATGTTGTGTTATCACAGCAAGATAATGAATGTTGTTTGTCAGCTACCCATGTTAACGGATTGACTAATTCACATCAGTTAACCGTTGAAAAAGAAATTTACGGGTTCAATCTTGACACCCGAGATTTTCACTTGTTTACCATTAAGAAACACTAAAACCAAAGGTCAACATTGGTAGAAACGAATTTCATTAAAACTTACCTAAAACACCGTAGCATAAAAAAGCCTTTCACCAGTCAGTCTAGTAGATGTAACATCGACAGAAATTTTTAGAATTATAAAATGAATTCGATGCATGAACTGACACATCGATTCAAATGTATTCACTCTCTTTACGCATGTCCTATCACGGCTGTGTTCGAGGCGGCCTATTTGAAAAGTGCCTCCGCCTCAGACCTCAGCAATAATATAGTATAATATATATACCATATACTGTAGTTATAATAATAACATGGTATAAACGTGATATGATGCTATACGATATAATTAATTTTTCGTTGTCGGTCTAGTTCTACACACTGATGATTAATCTTGCTATTCTTAACACGGTAGGCCTACAGTAGTCTACAAATTTGGTAGGGTACTGCTGTCATAGATGTTCATCTTTGACCCCAGTACCCAACCAGATTCATGCACTCCCGAATTATTGAACAGTACTATAGAAGGCTACTACTGTAGTAGTAGCCTTCTATAGTACTGTTGCATAATTCGGAGTGCAATGGCAATCCATTTTTCATGAACATCATGCGGATAGCTATACACTGTAATCCTGTGCGTGCGAATTTAGGTCGCACTTACGTGCCAAAAGCCTGGTGACACTCGAGAATAACAAACGGGTGCCAAATAGGTGCAAATCCTAGATGGATTGGCACATAGAAAAATCAGATATAGAGCAAAAATCAGCACTGCTTACAAATAAAAATTTCAGTAGTATTTAAAGATGTTATAATATGATTATAGCCGAAAATTTTATTTCCCATTACAGCTTTACTTATAATTATTATTGATAGCAGGCCGATGCCATATAGCATTTAATACTTCACATACTTTAAGGGAGTTAATCCTGATACATGGCACATCTAAATTGAGAAAAGGTTTCTATCATATAATCGAATAAAAAATCAAAGCATCATGGAATTGAATAACAAAATTTATTTTTAATACAAACGCATCATACTAATGAGAGCATAGAATATTTGTCCATATACAAAATGGCATGCAACAAAATGGCATAGGCTTATACAGATACATCTTACTGAAACATGAGAAGAAAAATCGACCAAATTGAGATACAAAACTTTTACAAACATTCAAAATAATACTAAAATACAATCAATTGCGGTGTTAATTGTGTTTATCAAAATTGCCTCTAAATGAATCGCATAAAAATGTCGTAAAAAGAGTGTTCGTATATTACAAAAGGATGAATATGGGAATGATTCCGAAACAATTAATAAGTACTACCAAAAAATGCAAAGACTGACGATTTCTGAAACAAATTAAGTCAACGTAAAAATTGTTATGTTGTGCAATAAAATCTGAAGATATGTAAAAGCTAGGGGTCAGTCTATTGAAAGAATAGGTATAACGACCAATTCTCAGAGTAGGAGTTTTGTAACCTATTATCAAGATAAATAAAGACTTAGATAAACATGTGATATCATTCTGTTTTATACACAAGCGTAAATAATTTCCGTCTGGAATTCACAAAAAACGTTGTGCTTATAGGTACATGGCCTTGCTTATTCTTTTGTATATTTACTACTTGGAAAGAAGGAAGTCAATCAATGCTAATTTTTGCTAATTTCTGAGTGATAGCTATATAATGAACTTTAGCAACACACTACAGTGCTTATACTGCGGTACTCAATCTGTACAGTACAGTAATTAGCAAAAAATTAACGTTCTTCACTTCATGAATCTATCAAATTGAATAGTGGTGCATTTATATCTTATTGTAAATCTAAAAGATAACAAGCAAGGCCAGATATACCAGTACTACGTTGTTTTATTGCATGTTTACAAATATCTATGAAAAATACAACCTTCGAAAAGATTGTTATTTATTTATCTGCGCAATGGGTCTATATCAGAATTTTAAGGTTGTGACGTTAGATCTGGTCAAACTGAAGACTAAATTCCTTAAAGGAAATAATTATTGGTTATAATTAAAATCAATGTTTGTTTGAGACATTGATTGATCTAATCACAAGGGCACAAATTTTTTATTAGAGATCTTTCGATCATCACCTCGATGACCATGGTCACTGCAATATATTATCCTCAAATATATCAACCTCTCGTAGGAATCTATGATAGTCGAGCTTTTATTTAAAATACATGTATATCATAGTTTCCTACGAAAGGTTGAGATATTTGAGGATGATAAAATTGTAGTGAGCATGATCATCGGGGTGATGATCGACAAATCTCTAAATAAAAAATCAAGAAAGAATGTCTCAAAGAAATTTTATCTAAATTC
This sequence comes from Prostheceraeus crozeri, assembly GCA_907163375.1. NCBI lineage: Eukaryota > Metazoa > Platyhelminthes > Polycladida > Euryleptidae > Prostheceraeus > Prostheceraeus crozeri. The sequence goes on from CAJQUW010014887.1 coordinate 27,048, forward strand.
CTTGCTATTTAGGACACTACAGTACATGAAATAAACAAAAATGAAAGCGGAATGACTGGATCTTACTTATCAACATTGAAGAAAGGTTTGGCGTCTAATGTGATCCTGGGGGTTTTATCTTATTATTGAGGACACCTAAGATTCATAACTTTGACAATATAGCGGGTGAAATAATCCAGGAAATGCAGTAAGAGTATATTCTTTCACTAAGACAATTTAGTATTTTACTAAATCAAATTAATTGTGTTTAAAAATTTTTCGCTGCTATTTTTGTAAAGGTCTTTCTGATGCCCATGATACCTTCCATGACTTCCAGTGTTGCCTCTTGACGCGGTAAATGATTAATATTGCATACCAAAAAACAGCACGAAGATAGAAGAATAGTTTGTAGGCCACCATCGCGCTCAATCTCTACTCCATCACATATCACCTTTGTGTCTTCAATTCTGACAGGTTCCTGAAAGAAAAGAAACGTGAAATGATACCACGTGAAACATACAAAAGTCTTAGGTTTCGACAATGTATAATATTTTCTGATCTCAGAATTCATGCCGTAAGCAATGTTATACTATTCAACTCAATCAGAGTTCGGATCGGGCCGATATTTTTGCTCGACCCGATCTCACGGATAGATCCAGACGGAGGATGCAATCCCCACCAAAAGTAGGACCTACCTAGGTAGTACATGCATTGGCATTTTCTCTGATTTTGGTTAATTGGGGTTGAAATTAATTCCCATTTTCCCCGGCTGCATATTTTAAGACATTGCTGAGACATGAGTAAAAGATGCACAGCAACTATTTGTCCGAGGAGGGCAAAAATAATATTCAAATAAAAGAACATCATGTGCTTTTCGATGGCACCGTGTACTAATTAGAAAGCTGCACGATGCTGAGAACGATCGCCAATTTCATTTAATGATAATTTGATCAAGTTCTGACCTATATACAGGTCTTTCTTCTATCTATTTTTTAAATGGCCGTCATTCTAAAAGTACACATCTTTAAAACAAACGCAGAGAGATTTCATGGGAGAGTACGCCAAAAACACACATGTAATAATTTCAGATTGATTGGATAAATAGTTTACGAATAATCGCATTTCGAAAATGACAATTTGAACTTTTAAAATCAAAAAGTCAAATTTTGCACAAAATGTGGATTTATGAAGAAGTGAGCATAGAAAAAGGTGACTTTATTACTGTACTGACAAAAATTGGTGTATTCCTCAAATGAATCTGAAATATTTTAGGAATCAATAGCATATTAAATCCATGACATCTATTTGAAAAGGTTAGAAAACTGCTTACATTGATAGGTAGTTTTCTACTCATTGGCATGTTTAAGATGCATTTCATCTATCTCTAATCATCAACTTGTTCTTCTCTATAAACGTGTTTTTGATATGCTAATAATTGATAACAAAACATTTTTTTCACCTAAAGCTACACTCTTATATTTTCTCAACTAACTTTGAAGATCATTTTTAATTTTTTTTATAGCAATAAAAAATTCATTTTGCATTACTTTATGAAGAAAGCTCGCCGAGGTGAATTTTTCTTGCGAGTAGAACAATCACACAATCATCATACCATCATATAATCATAATTGACAATATATTAGCCAATAACACGAGTATCTGTTGATTGGTTGGATGCCCCATAACATAATCGCGCGACACTCATCCTTGTTTTCACTCCTAAGCATGGGAAAGCCATTTCAAAAAATTACTTAGTTCTGTCTTGAGAAAGCCTTCCACATGGTGACCAATAAAGACAAATGTATAAAGATATCATAAAATTGACACTTTTATATTGAATTGCATGTTAATCGTTAGCTATACTCTTTAGTTTCAAATAGAATCTGTGCCGCAGTACGTGTTTGTAGCATTTACGTGATGTGAGTGGTCTTCGTGAATGATTCGTAGAATCCGTGAATGAGAGATTCACATTTGCATACCAAATACCATCCAACCGTTAGCTTTTCTGGTGAGAAGTCTTAAATTTCCTGTTTATGAAGTAAAAACGATGTTTTATTTTTGCACATTTTCAGATGCAACTCAATTAAGTTTATTCCTGTAAAAAAAGTAAAAAAATAAAAAATACTAGGAGAGCGATGATGTACACAGCTATATGTGTGCTCAAACGAATTACCGTTAAGTTTTCGTTTAATAACATAATCAGAAGGAGAATGCATGTGTACATGGTTGGTGAAGTCTATCCTGATTTCTCAATTTCACCGGCACACATTATTTCTGCATCACTTGAAGCCACACACTTAACTGTCAGGACGATCGATTTACAAAGCTACAAGGCTCCATCAGTTAACAAAATTCATAAAATGCAGTGGAATTACTAATATTGTGTTTATATGTATTCACATTAGCATAATGAACAACTTTCCAGGTCAACTTTTGTAGTGGTTTGAACCTGTTTTTTCGTATCTCGAGGTATCTGACTCACTGTACTTTGTAGTAAACTTTGACAGAGGGAAATGAGCGGTTTAGCAGTCTAATTGGCTCTGCGAGTTGATGTCATGGGAGCGCTCGTGATTGGTGTACTCGCTTCTGCTGACACGCGCTGATCGATGGGTGGGCAGCAAACAGCATTGGAATGAATAGATGGGAGGAACTTTATCTGTCACTGAGAGATATGAAAGCTTTCCATTGCACTTTTACAGGCCTAAAATAGGCATACCCATATAGGCATGTTTTTGAAGTCTTCATGAACAGATCAGATCAGTGACATGCAATATGTAGAAGCCCATTTGTCAGGCGATTAAAACTTAGTAAGTCAGGTAGTGAAGAGTTACGGAAAATATTTGGTGAAATTGGTGTGTTGAAATCTGATGTAACTACGTGAGGGATAGATGTGATGAATTTCTTGATTACTTTACTGAGAAAGACGAATACTGTTACTGCAATGATGTTCCTGGTCTGATGAATGCTTTGTTCGCTACATATGATGCAAATGATTACATGATATTTTTGGATGTTTCTGTCACTGGATTGAAGCTGCACTTCTGAAGTTAGATGGCTCTAAGGCTCCTGTTCCTATTGCTCAGTGGTCAAACTTAAAAGAGTGTTACATGTGTGTTGTCAAGTTGATGGAAGATTTGAAATACAAAAATGAAAAATGGGGAGTTTGTGCAGACTTCAAGATAAGTTATTTTGTAATGTAAGTGCACGAGTATGCCTACTACTGTCAATTACATTTTTTCAGATACCTCAATTGTTGATGGGATTGAAAGGGGCGGGAAATATAAGAAATCCGTGTGCCCTTTGTCTCTTTCATGCTCAGAGTAAAGAAAAACACATCCGCGTTGATTGGGAACCTCGACAATCTTTCGTTGTCGGACAAGCTAGTATCAAAAATCCCAGGATCATTTTCTCTGTATTACATTTGAAATAAGGCATTTTCAAGCAGTTCATCAAATATCTAAAAAATGAAGATGCTCTCTCTGTTCTTCGTGAGTTCTTTCCAAAAACATCGACTCAAAAGGTTAGTCCAGGGATTTTCACAGGACCGCAGGTAGATAAAATTGCTGACAACGATAGATTTGTGAGTGCCCTTACTTCTGAAGAGCAAGAATCTTTGACGTCCATTCTTGAGGTATCTAGAAATATACTAGTTCCAACCGATGTTGTTGCCGTAAGAGAAAAAAAAAGATTGGTGGATATAATGATTCGGCATTTTCAGAGACTGGAGATAAATTATAGCCCTAAAATGAATTACCGTGATTTGCATTTGCCAGAACTGTTATCTCTCCAGGTTCAAGTCAGTGATCAGCATGGTTAAAGACTGCATCAGACATTCAAGGTGTTTGATACTCGTTTTTCAAAGAAATCTCTGAGAAAAATATTACTGAACTATATTTGGATGAATGTAATTTGATCTGTTGAATGATGACAGATCATCACGAATCTCATGGAATTGTTTTATTTTTCTTCATGTACATCTATGAGTGTTCATATAAAAATTTCATTAAAATGCAATCTCTGTCACTACTGAGATATACTACTCATAAGATATAAACTAGTAACGTAATCTACATAGTACATGTATCCTTATCTTAGAACGAAGCACCATCATTTCTATCAGGGCTGTGGAGCCGGAGCCGAGCCGGAGCCGGAGCCTTAAGGAGCCGATGGTTTTGGTCGGAGACGGAGCCGGAGCCGATTTATCACAAAGGCTCCGGCTCCGGCTCCGATAGCTTGAGCTTTGATATAAATCTAGAATTTTGAAAGTTATTAATTAGCATCATAAAAAAATTAAATCATTTGAAATCTAAAGACATGTCTTTTAAGTATACCAATTATCTGTCCTCCACGATATCTTTCTTTGCAGTTGCCGCCTTCTTTTGTATTATATTTATTATATATTTACACACATGTGTAATATTTTTTTATTGCATATGTTTCGTAATACTAATTTCCATATTGACAACGTATTCTCCAAAATCCATTAATTTGAAGACTTGTTATATGCATGCTAACTAGATGATTGTAGATTCCTAGAGACAAGTCGCCAGTCATTTATGTACACATTTCCAGTTCAGTCAGCAAAGATAATATAGCTACATTTCTTGCGCAATGTCTTAAATCTAATACGGTTACTATGTAGGCTATCATCTATCGGTATGGCTACTGGCAGAAGCTACTGGCATCTGTGACAATGCCAATTTCCTTAGATTGTATTGTAGGCTCTTGTGCAGTCCCCCCACCTACATTTTTCAAAACAATCGATTATTCAATTTGATCAATTTTGATTGGAGGGATAACTCTTCACACTCACACGAATGACCTGACTACAAGTCCTCACATGGCTATAGCAATAAGCGACCCAGCCACTTCTAGTAGCGCCCTATTATTCTAAAGGTATCTCATTCACAATGAATTTCCTTTGACTTCAAAATTCAAAGGGTATATTTCAATGCGAAAAACCCGAAGGCAAATTACAATGTTGACTTGCTGACGAAGTTTGCGACCATGACATCGCAATTACCCACGTAGATTTTTACAACAGTACGGAATGCTTCACTCAAACCGGTGATGCTGAAACGGACATCCAATGGTGCTGCATCTTTTGACCAGAGAAAAAATGGGGGGGGGGGACTGCACAAGAGCCGTATCGTGTAATAATATTTCCCCAAATGTCATAGACCTGTGGATTTCAAGAATTTTCATTATTATTTTTTCCTTCTGTCAACACTTTATGCTGATATCATGCTGACTTATATGTAAACAATAAAAAAAGACCGAGACGCTCTCAATAAAGGCGCCTTTTGACCTCCCTTTTCTATTGTCTGTGACATTAAACAGCACGCGCATTCGAAAGCTAGCAAAGTAGATGGGATTTCTGCTCGGTGCTCGCAGTCAAACTTTTATTATGCATAGCACCCTGCAACATACTGTGTGATACTCCGAGTTCAGTTTCATCAGCCTAACCATCATCAGAGGAATAGTGGTAATGTGTTATACATAAATTGAATATAATAATATACATGAATCATTGATGAATTATTTAGTGCAACTTTACGCCATAATGAAAAATACGAAATTAATATAATGTAAGTTAGGCCTTAACTTATTAAGTATGCTGCATAGAATTACAAAACTTGTCCTAAATTAGATATTTTTAATTTTTTTAAGTATAATTTTCAATTGTACATTTCTAGCCTACACTGCAATGAGGCTATCTAAATTACAATTTCTACAGATGATGAGTCGTGGGCTGCCCACCGATCATATTATTCATGGACCAACAGACTATTGAATAAAGGCAATAACAAATAACAATAGCAACCTAAGCTAGCCTATATACACTTTAATATTCAATAAAGCAATTGATATCTTTATTGATACGGTATATTTGGCTATATAACCGATACCCTTTCCATGTTCGAGTAGATACAGGCCCTATAAGCTATCTAGAGGCATACGCTATCCAGTTTCATATTCAAGCTTTGTTAAAAAGCTTATACTACTATTCGGCCCCTGTGACGGCTAATTAGGTATATCATGATCACTCATGTGGTCTTATTTAATGTAGCCTCGTAGTAGACTGGTTGCAGCTAGACCAATTTATATTTAGCCAGTGCGGGAGATCTTTATCTAATTTAACCAATCCTGGCTATAACTTTATCTTATCTTTCAGAGATAGTCAATTCATGCAAAAATATATGGCAAGCATGTTATTTATCATTATATTAGGCTATTATCATTTTTATTATTAACTTAAGTCGTTGCTTGTTTAATGAAAACTAATTTGATGATTGTAGCAAGCCTCTAAAGGCCACACCGTTATCCAAAAAACCCGTTCAACGGGTCCAGGATAACCAGCATATATAGAACCTGAATTTGAAGTCGGAGCCGGAGCCGGAGCCGAGCCGGAGCCTTTCACATCAGTGTCGTGGAGCCGGAGCCGGAGCCGATGAGATAACGCATCGGCTCCACAGCCCTGATTTCTATGCTCATCATTGAATCCAATACAATCATAGTAGCTCCATAAATAAATTTAAATTACCTCCACTCTACGACACAATAACCAAATATAAGCTATTTCCAAGTCAAAATAATGAAAATTAAAAATTCAGCATAAATGCTAGAAAATCCAAATGAATTTACAACAAATATTATATTCATATTTTATACACTTAAATTGATAGGAAAAAAGTGAAATTGCTTTGCTAACAATCTAGTGCACGAACAGTGTAATCTTAAATATTAATTACTGAGTGCTTTTAAGAACATACGTAAAAATAACCTGGCCTAGGATCATATGTAAAAACAGATACAGTGCTCCTTTAATAGCAGGTGCGCATAAATAGTCATAAGCAATATGATTGCTATTTTCCTGCAAATATACGTGAAATTAACCAAACTATAGGTGAAAAACTATTTCCACCTAACTACACGTGGAAATAGTCACTCCGACGATTCTTAAAACCATATTCAGGTGTATTTATATCGAATGCGCGCGGTAGCACGCAACATAATACTCGAGGAAGGATAAAGCGGCTATGATTTTCAGCTACTGACGTCATCGAGCTGACTGGCTCCCAGACTGGAGAGAGAAAGCGCCTGGCCTAGAATGATGCTGAGTGAGATATTCATTTGCTTTATCAACCGGGTCACGTGTCACAGGGTCATTTTCATTTTCATTTTATTCCCAGTGTCTGAATTCATTCTCAATAGTCATACATCTCACTAAAGACGAGTTTGATGGATTCGCGTGTGGTGTAGGTAAAGTGTCTTTCTTCAGAAAATGATTCCTCGATGTTCCAGGAAACTCAGATTTTGAATCTCTGACACAAGAATCTTCAGTGAAATGTAATGAGCATATTCCTGTCGTTTTTGAGACTAGTTCCTTAAAACATTTTCTCCCGCAAGAACCGCATACAAAGAGACATTATAAGCTCTCTTGAAAATCGTTCAAAGTACAGGCCCACTTGACACATGAGGCATCGTTAAAAGAAATGACCTCGCCATAATTTGCAAAAAAGTCGAACTCAGCATCGCTTCACGACAGGTGCTTTCTCTTCAGTTTGGCAGTTAATCAACTCGATGACGTCAGCAGCTGAAAATAATAGTCGTTTTTCCTTCCACGAGGAGTTGCGTTGGGTACTACCACGCGCATTGGATCTAAACACAACTGAAGATTGTTCTAGGATCATATAGTGGTCCTTTAATTTCTCATGTAAAATCCAAGATTAGCTGCACATTGGATGTGGATTTCTACTACTTTTTTGGTAACATGTGCCTTAGGCACATGATATATCCACATGCAAATAAGATAGAGAACATTCCTTCACTAAAATTTTCATAAAAATCATTATTTTGAGACATTTTTAGCTTGTAGAAAAAATGTATTAGTTAATTACTACCCACAACTTGAACTTGCGACGATGAACTTACGTCAACGTTAACGTAGTAGCACATATAATGCAAAGTTGAGACTGTATATATGGCAGCTCGTGTGTTCTGATACGGGTTCAGAAATGGTAGCTAAAAACAAAACCACCAAATCTTGTCACAAAAAAACAAATTTAGGCAAATAGTCTATCAGTGCACAGTTGATGATTTTATTAACTAATGATATACTCTATGATTGAATGATAATTATTTCGTGGTCATTGTATATCTACAAATACGTACAGTACAGATATCAATTATATTGTCTTACCATCTCTGATTCTCTAAATGTCGAGCCGTGTGTAACATGAATTTATATCTGCTACTCAGCTTAACTTGACAAACGCAGCAATTCAACATGGATGAAAATATTGAAATTGATTTAGAGCTTAAGAATTAAAACAAAAAATTAATATTGAGGCTTAATCGCTGCATGAATGCGTAAAATCAAATTGCTTGATGAGAAACCAGTTTGGGTAGGCAAGATTTCATGTTTTACACCATGAGCAATTTTTCATGTAATCAACTTATATTATTTCGTTATATTACGGCATTTTCATTTTGGCACCTAAATGCGACCTAAGTGCAAAAATTCTTGCTTAGGTGCAAAAATAGCAATTGGCACCCATACTTGCAGCTAATTCGCACGTACAGGATTACAGTGTACCCTCACGTAGTCTGGTAAAGAAACATAACAAATATGACGTTCATATAAAGATCGGATTATGGTCGATTTCTATGAGTTCATGTTTTCTCAACCAGCCTAGATCTACATTTCATTAATCAGAAAGTTTAATGGATCTACTTCACAGAAATGGTCGGCTAGCTGTTGCCTATACAATACCTACTAATTAATGAAAATTCATTCATTAGTCAAAGGAAACGGCGGTGATGGTGTCCAAACGCCGAAGTAACTAAAATCACAATAGCCGAATTCGCACCATATGTTTTCATAGATTCACTTGTTATTGAATAGCGGACACTACAACTACTAAATACACTACAGACGACTGATGAATTACTTGTACGGTAGTAAACCAATGGAATCTAGTCAATGGAGGACATGTACGGTATCTAAACTTCATTCAGTAATTTTTTATATTGGGTGGCATAAATTGCATCTATAACAAATGTATATCAAATAACATCAAATATATGCATCAAATAATAAGATTATATCAAATCACATCATTCATTAAAATTTCGAAAGCCGTAGGCGGCCAATTTTTTACGCCTCCGCCTCCACAGCCCTGTGTCCTATAATTTGTCTATGCTGTCCTTGTATGCCATATTCGTAATTTCAACTATGTTGTAAGACTTCGATCATGCATAAGATTTCCACGATTGTCCCATACTGTGATGAAATGAAAAATTGAAATCTATTAGCAAAAATCAATCCTTTTAATTTTTCAATTCGGTGTAAATGTCATTAATAAATCGGTGTGAAATGCCATTAGACGACGTTGAATTGTTCTCCAAACTGCACCACACTGAATCAGATATATATAGCAAGCATTGAACAAATCACATCCACCATCAACGGTGAGACATTGAGATAACTAAGTCAATTTTCTCAGTCGACATTCGCCTGCAATTGTGAAAGTTGATGATCGGCTGTTCCCTGTTCCCTCTGCAAGTTTTCGACGTTGACTGCGCTTCACGGCCTGGCCAATCACGTAAGCGAAAGGGACGATCAATCGCAAGATAGCAAAACATGGCGCTGCTTGAAAATGCGTGTCGTGTGTGAGAAAGTGCTTATGCCGCGTCAAACAGAAAATTCGCGCGCCACTTGCTTCACCTGAATCACAACCAAAGGCAATTGTATAGTAACAGAGTGACTAGATTGCCCTTGCAGACGCAAGCATATGGTTCATGAGTGACATTACCGCCCGTCAAAATGAATTGGACACAACTCACTAACTATAACTTCCAAGATCGCCCGACATGCACAACACAAGGATTCGATAGAAAAGAAATTGAAATGAACGCAATGCATGCACGGCGATGTTCTTTACTTGTTATGCTCACTGAAATCATAGTTATAAAAATAGCAAGAAATTGCCCTGGCTATTACATGTTACGCAAAAAAATTATATTCCTGTCGAAATTATGCACGCGTTCCATTCTGGCGGCCTACGGTGTACTCTCGCACACTTCGGCACAAGTAGAAACATTGAATGCAATCAAGCATAAAACTAAACGTTTCGATTTAATAATACTTAAAACAAGATGCCGAATTACAGATCATCGATCTTCAACTCATCGCTACACCGCAAAATATTCTGGAATGTGATCTGCATCCAGGCTTTCAGCAAACGTTCGACTTAGATGTTGTTTGATAAAACCAAAAAGATGACTAAAAGATAAACGAATCCAGTAGCATTCGATAAATTTAAGCAGAACAAGTTTGTATATTATATCAGAACTTACACGGAAATTTCCGGACATGCGCAACCGTTTCTTTTCCGTGAAGCGTCCGTAAATCATGAATTTAAAGTCCGAGAAACGGAAGCCCGATGGATTTCCGTATACTGCCGTTCTTTATCCGTAGTCTCGCGGACAAAAGTGTGAGTTAATGGAAGACCGACGGATGTCCATTTCTTACCCGTTTTGTCCGCGGACAAAGCTTGCTCGGAGGGCATTCGATGACAGCAGTCAATTCATTGCAGCGACCCGATGACAGCAGTCAATTCATTATAACCAAAGTTGGGTCTTGGGTTCACTCTTGGGTTTTGGTAGTCTTGGGGGGTACCCAAGAATCTTGGGGTGCGGACCCAAGAGCTTGGGTACCCCCAAGAGTGAAACCCAAGAGTAAAGAAATTGACCATGATCATTTGCGGTTTTCTTGCAAAAATTCTGCCTTAGTATATGACCACATCATGTCATAGCAAGTCATCTACATGTAAGCTTACATGTACATGTAAATATGTAACCTACTTCAACCACACGATTGGTCATTCTGTGATAAACTGCGCTATCATCAACTCTGATATAGACCTACCGTAAATATCTATCTGATAGTTTGTTTAATTAGCTTTTTAATTATCCTGTGTGCTGTTACATTGGTCGCCTACAACAATTCGTTGATAGCTTGCTTCATATAGCCTCTTGCCTTGAAAGTTAAAAACTTCGGCCTATATTGTTTATTCTACTATTAGGCTGCATGTATTGGAAATAGAAAGATATTGGTATCATTTACTGCAGTGACATTCTTTGATGATTGCTTCTTACGAGGCAATTCATCCTATACGAGGCCTATGTTATGTGTGTTTCGTTTCTCGATCAGACATGTTATAAGGAATGTAGCTTAGTCATGCATGTTGTTCTAATTAGGAAATTATTAGACTTTGACGCAAACAGGGTTGATGATATTAAACCCAGAGATAACCTATGCCGATAATTAAAACTTTTAGCTGAATATTATTAATATGGACTCAATTCCGCAATAACAAATTCATGTAATAAATAGTAATTAATATGAACATTAGATACATATTAATTGGATAGCAATATGTATAATATGGCGTGATTCAAAATATCTTCATGCAATTTTAAATCTCAATCAAAATTCCAAACATGTTCTGGAAATTGTTGTTCCACTTCAATAGAGAAATAGCCACTCTTGCGTCCAATGTTGGGGGCACCAATCTTGGTCTTGGGTCTTGGGCCAACCTTGTTATAACTTATGAGGTGATGAGAGTTGACAAAATTTCACGAATTTAAATGTGTGATTGCATTTACAAAGATGAAATGAAGTGAATGACCATGAAGATATGTACGGAAAGATCTCGGCAGAAGTGACGTTTTTGTCTTAAGGCTTACATCAGCCATACAAGGGCTTTCACCAATTGCGAACAATGTTCGGTTCTCTTCACCTGAAAGCATGTTCGGTTCTCTTCACCTGAAAGCATTTTCGGTTCTGTTCACCTGAGAGCAAGTTCGGTTCTGTTCACCTGAGAGCATGTTCGGTTCTGTTCACCTGAGAGCATGTTCGGTTCTGTTCACCTGAGAGCATGTTCGGTTCTCTTCACCTGAGAGCATGTTCGGTTCTGTTCACCTGAGAGCATGTCGGTTCTTTTCACCTGAGAGCATGTTCGGTTCTTTTCACCTGAGAGCATGTTCGGTTCTGTTCACCTGAGTTGATGTTCGGTTCTTTTCACCTGAGAGCATGTTCGGTTCTGTTCACCTGAGAGCATGTTCGGTTCTGTTCACCTGAGAGCATGTTCGGTTCTTTTCACCTGAGAGCATGTTCGGTTCTTTTCACCTGAGAGCATGTTCGGTTCTGTTCACCTGAGAGCATGTTCGGTTCTGTTCACCTGAGAGCATGTTCGGTTCTTTTCACCTGAGAGCATGTTCGGTTCTGTTCACCTGAGAGCATGTTCGGTTCTCTTCACCTGAGAGCATGTTCGTTCTTTTCACCTGAGAGCATGTTCGGTTCTGTTCACCTGAGTGGATGTTCGGTTCTGTTCACCTGAGAGCATGTTCGGTTCTCTTCACCTGAGAGCATGTTCGGTTCTGTTCACCTGAGAGCATGTTCGGTTCTTTTCACCTGAGAGCATGTTCGGTTCTCTTCACCTGAGAGCATGTTCGGTTCTTTTCACCTGAGAGCATGTTCGGTTCTGTTCACCTGAGAGCATGTTCGGCTCTCTTTCCCAGCAGCATTGTCAATCTGAGCGGTGATGATTGGTGGACATCCGAATATTTCGCTTTATTCGCATCAGTGGTTTCAATGCAGCAAGATCTCACAGGAAGGCAGAGAATTCAAATATTCTCATATGGACAGGAGTGAACTTCGCTGATGTGAACATCAACTGGAAGAATGGGTAAGTAAAATCATCTGAAAATACTTCTCATCTTTTCAATGAACAAACAGACACTGTCCAACTTTTGGGATCAAGCAGAGACTGTAAAACATCTTGTGCTGCAGAAAAGCAGTCAAACCGCGAGAATATACGAAGTAATGAATGAATCAAGTCATCAGTGAATGATTTTCCGTAGACAAATTCATGTTCCTTAATAAAGTCTGAGTCTTCTGCCAACTGTTTTGATTGAGTATGACAATCAGTCAATGAATGACTCGGTCTCTCCCTATCACATCATCTTCAGCGATTTACTTGTTTTTGGCGCTTGCTTGACAAAAATGACAGAAATTCTCATATAATAATGAAGACTATCACGCACGTCTCTACTTTATTCAACGGGAAATATTGCAAGTTTCCGACTTCAAGCCATGGCTGACAATGAACAGGATCTCATCACTTGTAGATCTTTTTTTTTCACAGAACAGCAGATAACACCAGCTAGCAGACTTAACCCATTAATACCTAAGGTAAAATTTAACTTAAAATCCAATCAGAAACATCTGCTTCTTCTGAACGTTAAATTCAAAGTCATGTACATTATACAGTAGGCCTACATATATTGGAACTGTAACAGTATGTTAGGAGTCTGTATTGAAGCAAGACTGCTGCTGTATATATTCTGGATCGTAGAATTCACACGCAGCACAGTATTTAACTGAAATTGCCGGTTGTGTCAGCTCAGTGCTGATTGGATTTGTAGTAGAATGTACAGGAGGTACAGAATCCTTAATCGACGGACAGGAAAATAAAATAATGCTCATTCATGCAGGGTATTTTTCTACATACTAGCTAGGTGACCAAATGGTTACCTTGCCCCCCTCAAATTGGTTCCGTTGCCCTGTAGGAAATTAAAAACTAAGTAACCACACTTTTATACGTCAAACTGACCGATTTCTAGAGAATTAAAGCATTTAAAATTTTGACTCGGTAAATAAGCGTCAGTCCATGATCACACTTGAGTCTTAGACTGCATCCTCCATATATCAACCCGCACTTTCATGCAGAAAATGCTCGAGAATGGAAAGATTCGAAGCAAAAATTGGCTATTTGGCAAGAATGTGCTTTTCAAGCAATATAACTGTACTTATTTATGACATTGTTGCATCTCAACGCTATTTCAAAAGGAGCTGAGGAGATCACATCTCTTCATCCCAGATGTATTGATCCTGCGCGATGCTGCTCTTCGAAAATTGTCTGATTTTATGAGAGACAATGCAACTTCTGGTGGACAAGACGAAAACTAAAAAATGTTAACCAGAGGAAGCAACGAGGATATGCAGTGATCAGAAGCTGAAATATTTCCAATCAAAGTTTGAATTAATCCCCTCAAAATGGGAAGTGATTGCATAATCAACCGTCTGATAATTGTCATGAGCGGCATTGGTGCGGTCGTTTTTGATCACAGATGGCGAACTTCATGACTGAAAGAACGCCGAAAACTATCATTACTGACTTACAAAGGTAGACTTATGAAGAAGTTTTTTTTGGTTTTGGTGCTCACAAGTGGAAACATGTAGGCCCTGAATGACACGACGAACACCAAAATGCAAAACATGACATGGCCTGCTCTACTACAGTCTAAACTCGCACTTGTCAAGCACAGGATCACGAATCGCAATGCCATATACTCCTGGTGACTTTAACAAGGGTTTAACAAGAAGATCTCCATTGAAGCTGTTGATCCTTCGACGTTAGGGGATGCTGATCAGAGCATTCGAACTTTTGAGTAAGTGAGTGAGCAAACGAGGTTTTCAGGCGTTCAGTGGTGAACGAGGGAACGAGATATTTCAGTTTTTACCACTGAACTGAAGTAAGAATTTGCCGTTCATGAACTGAAGAACATCCTGAAATGTTTTTCAGATTGTTCCATTTCCCTTCGATGTATTGACATCGATATATTGACTGCTTTTTCTTGTGTCGACAATTCCACATATTTTGCAGTTTAGCATTCCAATGCCTGAATGTATAGGTGGTTTGTTAGATGAAATGTATGAAATTCATTCTATTTTGTCAGTTATTCATGCATCATGGAATTGTGTCGATCTCTCACAACTTCAATGAGATCATCAGCAGACATTTTATGAGGTCATTTTCTAGAGCATCAACAAATGAGGACACTGAATTTCGGTGAGAGCAAATGATTCGGAAGGTACGCAACATTTACTATCGCCATTTATAGGTTGCTTTAAATGATAATCGTCATCAAGTAAAGATTTCGACTAGATAAGCTATGATAAGGCCTATTTAGATGTCTGACAATTTGACGCTTCAGATGGTATATTATGATGCCGAGTCGATAGCAAATTTTCAAAAACTCTCAGCAAAGACTTGCGAGCTTTCAAGTGAATACACATGTATATGATTTTGGCAGGACTTGAAGCATTTTCAATTTTGGAATCATGCAGCTGAGTTAAGCAATGTCGTTTCTTATGTCTTAAAGTCACTAACTTTTATTCAGAGAAGTGCAGTTTTGTGTGTATTCAAAACTTTGTCACAATCGCAGCTGTTTTCGTCTCATACGCAACATGCATGACCGAAAGTAAACTCTTAGTTATCATTCATTGATGTGAAAATACATTAAAATCCTTATATTTGTATCAGGCGAGAAATGCTGGGGATCTCTTTGCAGAAATTAATCACTTAAATCAATGATTTTCGGCCTACACAGCAATGAAAATTCATAAATTGATAAATTCAGTGATGATAACTCTAAAATTGTTTTGTATTGATGAGTTGGTTATCATCAATAATCAATCTTATTGCTTCTGCAGACAATTTCACAGGAAGTCAATAGATCGACACTTTGTAAAACAATGAAAGATAGCGACAATACGAGAGCATAAAAAGATAGCGACGATATAGATAGCGGCTTATTGAAGTCAATTGTTTCCTATATTTTTCATTTAACTGCTGACATTTCGTCTGAGCTAGTCAATCAGTCACAAAAAAACAGTAAATGATGCTTTATGAAAACAAAATGTAAACAGAATATTCAAAACATTGAGTTGCATCCTCAGTTGAAGATGAGAAAATATTTGAATATTTAAATTTTACTCATAATTATCAAAATATTATTTATGTGTACATTTATCTCAGGTTTACTCCATGACTGCATATGGAATGGGGAGTTGTAATGATGATTGTGTATACGATGTTTGATGATGATTCCTGATTTTGGATAAAATAGCAGCTATTCATTATCTGTTCCCATTTTTCAATTTAGAATGCATAAGTTGCTTTGAAACTTACAGAATGCAGAAATGAAATAGTTTCAATTTGCTATATTGATAGAGAATACGAATAAATGGTTTCCTCATTCTAAATATGTCGACAAAAGTCAACACTTATCCGCACACAATGTGACAAGCACATTACCATTAACCAGGGATGTAGAGTTGACTTTCCAAAAGCCAACTCATCACCCGACTCACACCAAAACAAGAAGTTCGCCTCCGAGCAAAGCGGTCGCCCCTGACCACATAGCCCTAGACAGGATTGTGGAAACGGCTATTCCAATAGTCTCCGCCTGCACAGCACTAAGCAGGACTGTGAAGGAAGTGTTTTCCAACAGTCGCATCTGCCTCCAACGAAAAAGGCCTCCTCCGCCTGCACAGCACTAAGCAGGGCTGTGAAGGAAGTAGTTTACCAACAGTCGCATCTGCCTCCGACGAAAATGCCCTCCTCCGCCTGCACAGCACTAAGCAGGACTGTGAAGGAAGTGTTTTCCAACAGTCGCATCTGCCTCCAACGAAAAAGGCCTCCACCTGCATAGCATTAAGCAGGACTGTGAAAGAAGTAGTTTTCCAACAGTCGCATCTGCCTCCGACGAAAATGCCCTCCTCCGCCTGCACAGCACTAAGCAGGACTATGAAAGAAGTAGTTTTCCAACAGTCGCATCTGCCTCCAACGAAAATGCCCTCCTCCGCCTGCATAGCACTAAGCAGAACTGTGAAGGAAGTAGTTTTCCAACAATCGAATCTGCCTCCAACGAAAATGCCCTCCTCCGCCTGCGCAGCACTAAGCAGGACTGTGAAGGAAGTAGTTTTCCAACAGTCGAAACTGCCCCCGACGAAAAAGGCCTCCTCCTGCATAGCACTAAGCAGGACTATGAAAGAAGTAGTTTTCCAACAGTGGCATCTGGCTGCGACGAAAATGCCCTCCTCCACCTGCATAGCACTAAGCAGGACTGCGAATGAAGTAGTTTTCCAACAGTGGCATCTGGCTGCGACGAAAATGACCTCCTCCGCCTGCATTGCACTAAGCAGGACTGTGAAGGAAGTAGTTTTCCAACAGTTGTATCTGGCTGCGACGAAAATGACCTCCTCCACCTGCATAGCACCAAGCAGGACTGTGAAGGAAGTAGTTTTCCAACAGTGGCATCTGCCTCCGACGAAAATGTCCTCCTCCGCCTGCATAGCACGAAGCAGGACTGTGAAGGAAGTAGTTTTCCAACAGTGGCGAATGCCCTCCGACCTACCACATGTGTGCCGTCTCATAAAGTGAGTGAACTGAGCGATGAACTGAAAGGCTTAGTGCAAATTCAAAATGAGCGCGAAATGTGTGAACGAAGAAAATCGTCAAATGAACGAGGAACTGAATGAACTAAAAAACATTGGTGACCGATTCATTGAATTTGTGCCCAAGATGGTGAGCTTTAGCGCAGGATGAAATCTCGAGCAACGCGTCTTTCCTCTCTTTGGTGGCAGCATGACAATGCCCACTGCCATGTTCCTGCAAAAACCTTTCAACTTCTTGAGGGACTGAGTATTTCTCGCGACAAGCAAGCGCCCTACAGTTCTGACTGCAACCAGTGTGACCGCTGGGTCAACAGACCTTTGAAGCAAGCTCTCCGAGAAGTCAAAAGTTTCAAACGGAAACGAGACATTCACTGCATGAGAGGCGGCAAATCCACGAAGAGCACTTTGTGAACGAGTCTAAAAGTCTTGTGGATTATTGCTTTTGTGTGCTTCATAAATCCTCTGGTAAATAATTAGATAAATAAATAAATAAATTGCTGTCGTATTGTCAGTGGATGAAATGAAATGCATGTAAGATAAACGAGAATACACGAACATGCTTGTAAGCATGTACAGCATTCTTGCTATATAATTTTAATTACATTTATTTAATAACTTGGCAGATAACCTTAGACTTATAAAAACTTAAGCCCTAGAGTGCTGTTTGAGACATACCCGTGGATGAGTGAAACAAAGGTCATCAAAGTGAGCATCAATGCCAGCGGCAGTACTCTGAGAGAGAATAGGTTTACTGTGATGCTTAATGTAATGCTGTCTTGAGTACATAGTCCTAAAATGCCCTCTCGAGCAAGTGGCTACCTAGTAGAAATGCCTTAAAAATGTCCTGTATGTCAGTCAGACATAGATTCTGTCCACACATTAGTCGAAACTCCGATGTCACATTCACATATCGTCTTCGGAGATTCGATGTATCACCTTCAAATTCGTGTCTAGTCAGAATATTCTTCGTTTTACGTAGTAGTTGGCGAATCTCGGCATCCCTGAATTCTTCATCTTCAATAATTAGTCCTACTAATGAAGTGATCGGCTCAACGGTATAGCCAGATCAATATTTCCTATCTCATTCACTATATTTCGATCATCTTATTCAACTTACAGCTGTAACTATGATTAGACAAGGAGAATGAAATCTAGACAGGAACAAACTACAGTGGTAATCATGTCAAATAGGCCTCTACATGCCTACCATGCAAGCGTGCCGTGACTCATGCGAACCCCAACGATTGAACTCATCATTTCTACGCTGTTACCTGATGCTATTCTTCATTTGACTTACATCTAATTCGATTCTTGTTCAAATATCTCTGTTTGTTTCCATGGAAATCTACAAATGTGCTTTCCTAATTAGTTATGAATGGAATATGCACCCCATCGAGTCTAACAAAATAAGTTTGATACTATGCATATTGAAATGAACTTTTGAAATATCCCGAAATGATTGACCAGATGCTTTTTTAAGATATGGAAAAGGATTTCATAAATTTTAGACAATATGTTGATCTCGAAAGAGGCTTTCCAAAGAGTTATTTGGAAATTCTGCTACGGAACACATGTTTCTGTACTATAATGTAATCGGCGAGTACGGTAGATGCACAATGAACAGATAAGGTCATTCCTACTGAGACCGTCTACACGCTATTGAATCCTCCAGTATTATCAGCTAACAATGAAGACAAGGCCGTAATCAGTAGACCGTGATGTCAGATGACCATCATCAATCCGCCTCCATCTGGATTTAAGGTGCATTGTTGATGTCATGGAAAGATTTTAAATGGATTCTCACAATAGCGATTAGAATTCATGACTTGAAGAGAAAGATCGTTCATTTTGAGTGCAATTATTCGATGACAACAATCAATTCACTGCAGCTATTCGATGACAACAATCAATTCATTGCAGCTACTCGATGACAGCAGTCAATTCATTGCAACTATTCGATGACAGCAGTCAATTCATTGCAGCTACTCGATGACAGCAATCAATTCCTTGCAACTATTCGATGACAGCAGTCAATTCATTGCAACTATTCGATGACAGCAATCAATTCATTGCAATTATTCGATGACAGCAATCAATTCATTGCAACTATTCGATGACAGCAATCAATTCATTGCAACTATTCGATGACAGCAATCAATTCATTGCAACTATTCGATGACAGCAATCAATTCATTGCAATTATTCGATGACAGCAATCAATTCATTGCAACTATTCGATGACAACAATCAATTCCGTGCAACTATTCGATGACAGCAATCAATTCATTGCAACTATTCGATGACAGCAATCAATTCATTGCAATTATTCGATGACAGCAATCAATTCATTGCAACCATTCGATGACAGCAATCAATTCATTGCAACTATTCGATGACAGCAATCAATTCCTTGTAACTATTCGATGACAGCAATCAATTCATTGCAACTATTCGATGACAGCAATCAAATAAACGTCCCCCACATTTGGTGATTTATTTCATGACGACATGAACCGGTGTGCATACTCACAGACAAGATAGTCGTTTTGCAGAGGAAAGTGGGCCTACTAAGGAGAAAATCACTGATAGAAGTGCATGTGTACAATGCATATGCGTTTGAATGAGCGTTTCTGAAACTTTTGTGCGCTGCTGTCAGACCTGCTTTCATGCCATTTAACCATGCCACAAATTTAGTTTTGATTGACACTGCAGATCAGAATTGTAAATTATATTGTTCTTATTTGAATTTGATTGTCATGTAGCCTACATGAAGCTGAATAAGGCATCAAAGTAGTTGATATGAATAATGGATGTGTAAAATCAAAATTGAAATGCTCAAATAAGATGTTGGTGCTTGAAAAATTGTTCTTATTGCAGTTTTATAAAGTTCAGCACTTCAGTTTTGCCGTATATTATCATAACCAAAATTTACTGCTTTTTGAAGTGGTAGGACGTGATGGTATATATATAGGCGACTTCGAATTTGATCCGAGGTGACTCTGCTGGGAGAGGGCTACTTATTTCCGAAGTTAAAGGTCGAAATTCTAGACAAAATACACCAAATGAAAGCTCTTATAATGACGAGTCAGGAGATCATCATTGTTTTGATGTTCAAGGTCACTGTGGAGGATATGTGGTCAAAAAGATGATTTTTTACTACTGTTCACAAATTAATTTCACTTTTTTAAATTTTGAATTAAAAACGTCGAAGTCTGTATAGAATCTACAAGAGAATTATCATTTTCTGTTCGAATTGAGACGAGAACACTTTCCTTTACAAATTCGAATCATTTTAATATCAAAAAGGACACCTGAAAACATTCAAAGCAAAAATAGCACAAAATTCGACAGATCTGTCGTCCATTCAAATTTTTGAAATGTCATTGTGACCAAGGCATTGAGCAGATGTTATTATAAATTTGTGGTAAGCTGTGGAATACGTAGAAGATAAGATATCTATGATATGGAGTTCGCATCTTCTTTCGTTCAGGAGCTAGATAACATTTTCGGTAGGGGTGCGCTCAGTGGAACGAAGGTTAATAAGATATTTATCAAATATTTACTGAAATTTTAGTAGTCCTTCTAAACAACATAAGCGTTTTATGAAGTAATACTAAATAAAATCTATTAAATATTGAATAAAACATGATAGATCTCCTCCAAACCACGTACGTCATTAGTAAATGTTGATCAATGCTCATAAACATCAAACAAAACTTGACTTAAGAAGTTGCTGATTGGTCCACTCCCGAACGAGTCGTCAACAGACGGCAACTTAAAACTTTGCTCTGAAAGATGTCCATCGAATGATCGTTTCAGTAGATCTCATCTGAAATAAACACAAGAACAAATTCAGTAAAGACTTACGTATGGCTGCTCCGCTGTGCTGTATCATCAACTTCATATCATTTCCAGGACAAGTGTAGAATTTTCCTATACATTTAGTTCTACAAACCGTCCAATTATCTACAGTGAAGTCGATATTCTTGAATCGTAGGTCCTGAAAAGAAAATAAAATGCTTATTTGAATTTGCGGATGCAAACAATTGATCGGTTTATCGTACATGTGCTTAACATCAATACAATGAAAAAGCTGAGTTACAAGAGGAAGTATCGGCTATATACGGCATCCATGCCGGTGTTAATCATCAATTTCTTCTATCTCCATGACTTAGTGCATGCAGATATCGGCGGGGAAACATGTACCTTAAACAATAGGTGTGTAAATACGCAATGTATGCTATTAATAGAAAGGAACATCGCCAAAACTATCGAATGGAAAGCGAAAACGTGGGCCTCATCATATTGACTTAAATACGTGCAACTAGCTTGTGGTGAAGCAATTGAGGAGTAGGATAGAATATGTACACTTATCATCTGTATTATTATCACAGCACAAATCTTCGGATCAGTCGGCATACTCGGATCATTGATACTTTAAAAATGTGTTGTTGGATCGGTCGCATTTTAATGGTCATTTTGGGATTGTTTTTGATCTGCTGGATTGGACTTGGCAGCTGAATCCGATCTGGTGCACACCTCAACGATCAACTCGCGCACCTAAAGAAATGATGCAAGATGCGGTGCGCATTAACAACAACTACATAACATAATTTATTACCGTCTCCTGAACTCTTTGCAGGGCAGACTTTCATCAAAATGCGTGTTAAGCAATCCCTTTATTAATGACCAAACGTCCCCCTTATTCCGAGCACCACCAATTTAGAGAAATCCCCCATTCTGTGGAACTCCTACATCAATGGCGCGTAAGTCAATTTGCTGATGCACAAATAACAGATTTTCTCAATTAGTTTGTTTATAAGAAAATGATCCTCGTGTATTGACAGATAATAAATGATACCGATCCCAAGGAACTTCATGCCTTTATCTTCAGGTTAATTTGGAAGCAATTATCTAGGCCTAGTCGAGGTAATGAAGTGATTAGCTTTGGTCAAGCAATACGCTGCAAAAGTGTTTTTTTTCTACTGAAAGTGTCAACTATATCACATGGAGATAAAGTTAGACAATGATCGATAGACATGCCCTTGGAAATTTGGTCAAAGGAGTCGTTTGAATTGCCAGAAAATCCCTGAACTTGGCCTGCCGATGATTCCTGATGTTGGATAAAATGGGAGATGTTCAGGTCTTTTCCCATTTTTCAACTGAGGATTCAACTCAATATTTAATTATTGTATTTGCGCATCCACAGTAGTAAGGAAGTGACAAATACCAGATAGCGCAAGATGGCCGCCATCGCTGACGTCCCCCCCTCCCCCTCCCCTCCCCCTCCCCCCCTCTGGAACGGCAGAGTGTCGTGGTCGGCCGCCGTGGTGCTTCGGGTCTGAGTGTCGTGGTGGACTTGGGCGACCGCCAGGATTAGTCTTGAGGCTATAGTGTGTGATGTTTTTCGTGCTGAATGTTGGGTTGTCAATTGGGTTGTTTCGAGTGGAAGGAGTGGTCGGATGAGAAAACGGAGACCGGATTCGGATTCAGCGTGAAATTCTGCATCGGTAGGGTGAGTTTCAAGGCAATCGGCGAGAAAAAATTTTCAACATTTTTCGAAAAAACGACAGAGTTAGAATTTGGGACGTTTTGGTGTGTAGCGCCCAAACGAACCATCGGATGAGAAAACGGAGGCCGGATTCGGATTCAGCGTGAAATTCTGCATCGGTAGGGTGAGTTTCAAGTCAATCGGAGAGAAAAAATTTTCGCTGACCTCCCCCCCCCTCTGGACAGCTTGCTTCGATTTTGGCTTCCAGTGGACGGATTTTGTCGTGCGATAGCTCTTTTGAAAGCTAAGAGTGAGACAAATTCAGTGAAAGAATCGGCTTGTTCCTATCTGTCTTCGTTTAGATGTGAGACGCCATTTAAGATTTTGGGACATTGGCGAAAAACGACAGAGTTAGAATTTGGGACGTTTTGGGCTGTAGCTTCAAAACGAAGCATCGGATTGGAAAACGGATTTCAGATTTGGAATCAGCGTGAAATTCTCTATCTGTATGGTGAGTTTCAAGTCAATCGGAGAGAAAAAATTTTCGCTGACCTCCCCCCCCCCTCTGGACAGCTTGGTTCGATTTTGGCTTCCAGTGGACGGATTTTGTCGTGCGATAGCTCGTTTGAAAGCTAAGAGTGAGACAAATTCAGTGAAAGAATCGGCTTGTTCCTATCTGTCTTCGTTTAGATGTGAGACGCCATTTAAGATTTTGGGACATTGGCGAAAAACGACAGAGTTAGAATTTGGGACGTTTTGGGCTCTAGCTTCAAAACGAAGCATCGGATTGGAAAACGGATTTCAGATTTGGAATCAGCGTGAAATTCTGCATCGGTAGGGTGAGTTTCAAGTCAATCGGAGAGAAAAAATTTTCGCTGACCTCCCCCCCCCTCTGGACAGCTTGCTTCGATTTTGGCTTCCAGTGGACGGATTTTGTCGTGCGATAGCTCGTTTGAAAGCTAAGAGTGAGACAAATTCAGTGAAAGAATCGGCTTGTTCCTATCTGTCTTCGTTTAGATGTGAGACGCCATTTAAGATTTTGGGACATTGGCGAAAAACGACAGAGTTAGAATTTGGGACGTTTTGGGCTCTAGCTTCAAAACGAAGCATCGGATTGGAAAACGGATTTCAGATTTGGAATCAGCGTGAAATTCTGCATCGGTAGGGTGAGTTTCAAGTCAATCGGAGAGACAAAATTTTCGCTGACGTCCCCCCCCCTCTGGACAGCTTGCTTCGATTTTGGCTTCCAGTGGACTGATTTTGTCGTGCGATAGCTCGTTTGAAAGCTAAGAGTGAGACAAATTCAGTGAAAGAATCGGCTTGTTCCTATCTGTCTTCGTTTAGATGTGAGACGCCATTTAAGATTTTGGGACATTGGCGAAAAACGACAGAGTTAGAATTTGGGACGTTTTGGGCTGTAGCTTCAAAACGAAGCATCGGATTGGAAAACGGATTTCAGATTTGGAATCAGCGTGAAATTCTGCATCGGTAGGGTGAGTTTCAAGTCAATCGGAGAGAAAAATTGTCGCTGACCTCCCCCCCTCTGGACAGCTTGCTTCGATTTTGGCTTCCAGTGGACGGATTTTGTCGTGCGATAGCTCTTTTGAAAGCTAAGAGTGAGACAAATTCAGTGAAAGAATCGGCTTGTTCCTATCTGTCTTCGTTTAGATGTGAGACGCCATTTAAGATTTTGGGACATTGGCGAAAAACGACAGAGTTAGAATTTGGGAC